>JBBMJY010000009.1:18493146-18576639 GCA_037833715.1 Toxotes lorentzi | reverse complement strand
ACACACACACACACACACACACACACACACACACACACACACACACACACACACACACACAAACACACACACACAGATACTCCTCCAGGTTCTAAGCAGTCAGCATATCTTTCATGTCCTGTGTGAGCAGCTCTGCCACCAGGTCATCTGGAAAATGCAGTTTCAAGGCACATGCTACGCAACATCCATCCAGCATCAATATAAAGCAAGGTTAGACGCCAATAGGGTTCCATTGTTCGACTAAATGAGATTAGTTGTGATTGAAGAGCCTCGGTTTGGCTTTTACTTCTGCCAAACTTCTGACTTTATCTCATGATTTCTGCCTTTGAAAAAGATTATTTCACTCAGACTTCTGGGTTATTCATTTCATTCATTCAAAACAGAGTTTAAATTGATGTGATTCGTTGCTGTAGTTTGATTTGATTAGCCTGATTAGAGGACCTGATTTACAGAACATGTCAACATAGCTGAAATTAGGCCAGTGAGATTCATAAAATCACTTTGAGTTCATTTTTGATTTATTGAACAGCCATATCCAACATTCTGTTCTCAAGTAATTAGACTATTATGTCTGTAATATGGGAACAGCTAATTAGCTATTAATTATTATCAGTTAGTTCCTGATTCTTTCCTCATTTCTTCCTCAACTACTCACAGTTTTAATACACTGACTTTACCATGTGTCACAGTGCAGAACAGAACTACAAACTACAGTGAGCCTGGTCACTGTACCAGCTTGTCAGCTTGTTGCGGTATCAAATATTATATGTAAGAAGCATTAACATTTTATTTCAGAATTAATTGTACGTTGCTATACTTGCTTAGAACAATTAAAACAATTATCTCAAGCTAAGTGGAGGCATCTATCTTACACAGTATCAGTGTGTTTCTAACTTCACACGTTAGCAGCTTAGTTAAATGTTGCAGTGGTGAGTTCATCATAAATACACTTTGACTTACAGTTACATGTTTTATTTTGTTAGTAGTAAAAGACAATTAATTGGATTAATTGCCTCATGGAGTGTAATCACTCTACAGGCACCTGTAACAGACAACATTTTAGCATTGTCTGCATTTCTTACTGATTGACCTTCCCAGTGCACCTGCCTTTAATCAAGCACTAATTAAGACTCTGATTCTGATTAGCATCTGAGAGCACGCCAATTAAATGTTTCTCAAACACAAAGAAAAAGCCAAGATCGTCTCAGAGAAAATACATTTTTGAGTAACTGAACATGTGGAAACTAGGTTGAACCCACATAGTGAAAGACATAGCAGTGACAAGACTAAGACAAATGTATGTATTATGTTTGCCACAGATGGTTAATGAAGGTAATTAAGATCAAGGTTGTTTAGACGTGCTAGCAGCTCTGTGAGGCTGTAGTGCTCATCACACACGAGATGACTATATCAACAGACTGATTTCTTTTCATAAATTCTTACCACTCGTGGGAAAAAAAAACATGTCAAGTTTGAGCTGAGGGTTGTGATGCTGCTGATATTTTAGGACAACCCAGAGACAGATTTGAAACAAAATTTTTAAAGAGTTTGAATAATCTTTGATTAAAAGTACTTGTGGATGCATTTGGTTGTGGTAAAAGTGTGGGTGTGTTTCACGAATGCACCCTGCGATCACCTCAACCTTTAACCTTGAAAAAACTAATTTTTGCAGTCAACACTGAACTGAAACTCACTACAAAGCTCCATAAAGCCAGTGGGAGCTGTAGATTTGGTTGATCATTCTGAATGGATTCTCTTCGGTTTGGTTATTTTGAAAAGAACGCTTAGAGCAGCAATTAACCCACTCATAACTTGTGCAAGAATATAAAATCAAACTCTTTGTGCAGAGAAAGAACACACTGATTCTGAAACAAATCATCTTACAAAAGGATCTGTTTTTAGAAAATGTGATTCTACATCTCCCAGTGTTTTCAAAATGTGTATGAAAAATGTGTGCAAACCCATTTACTGAAAATACATTCCTGCACATATGGTGGGCAGGCTTCTATGTGTTAAGGTATTAATCATTTTATTTTCATACCAACACAGCCTCCATGTTCCACTCACCCTAAAATAAGAGTACTTTTAGTAGATTAGAGCTCAAGACAGATAGGCAGCAGCAAGCGTGACCTCAGCCAAACCTAAAACGTCTCAATTGATTTCGAGCCCAGGTGCATGAGTGCCGGTGATGATTACCTCAACAGCCTTAACGTCAGGCTATCCTCTTCACAGCAGCCACTCCAGTCACTGGGCTTTCACTCTGAAGGACCAGTGGGATGGTGTCCTCGTTGTGGACTAACAGTGTACTCCTCAAAAAAAGAGGGCAGGCTTTAGAGCATAGGTTCCTGGATGACTAAGCTGTGACGGAAACCAGGGCTCCATGTTGGGCGCCAACTGGGGGCTGCACATAACCCCTCTGTTGGCTGTTAAGTGCTCTCTCTAGAGAAGGAGTGAGTGTAGATCTCAACTCCAGGGCGCTGATGTGCCTGGAGCCCCACTGGTTTTCAGTCCTGAATATGAGCCATGTAGAACCTGAACTCTACTTGGTGTGCAGGTGATGCATGAGCTGAACATCACAGAGAATAGGTTAGGCTGTTGTGTGTGTGTGTGTGTGTGTGTGTGTGTGTGTGTGTGTGTGTGTGTGTGTGTGTATATGAGGGGCTGATACAGAGGAGAGAACATTGCTCAATCATACCCTGGCACATGCAGCAAGACAGCAACAGGGAGCCTGAAAGACTGTGAAGGAAATCGAAGAATAAAAGAAATAGCAGAAAGTCTGTTAGACTGAGAAAAAGGGCAGGGGATGAGAAATCCATCTGCTTCTCTACTGTAGAGAGCACAACTTTAAAATGGCAGGCAAATCGGGGCAGCTTCACATATTTGTACAAGCAGTTGAAAATTTCAACATTTCAAGACAAGTAATTGTGATTGCCTTGAGTGATTTCACTGAAATCATCAACAATATACCAAACAGATACTCCTCTGTTCTGCCACACATTTACATGTAGGCTATATAGTCTCATTCTTATTTGATGTTTGAAATTTAGATTGTTTAGTAGATGCTTTCTTTCCAAGGATTAGATGAAAAAATGGATCCCACCCTCATATCTTTTCATTTACTATGGATCAAGAGCCAGTAGGTGATTACATGTGTTTATGTCACAATCGGCCCCTAAGGGGGATATTTTCTGAACTCTTTTTGTTTGTTTTGAACTGTATGCGTAGGCTCCTGTTTGAGTTTGTAGTATGTTACCTGTGTTTGATTTTTTGAGTGTTGTTGAGTATTTCCTGTTTTATTTTGAAGTCTTGTCCCCTGTGTATCTGTTCTTAGTCTACTTCCTGACTTTGTCTGGTTTCCCTCCTTTTTTGATTGTTTGCCCCGCCCTAATTGGTTTCACCTGTTGCCCCTGTGTATATAAGTCTAATTGTTTCCTTGTGTCTCTACCTTACCTGATTCTCTGCATGTGTTACTCCCTGGATGTGTCTTCTCTTTTGGATCACCTATGTGTCTTTGTTTGTCCATGTCCTCTCCCCCTTGTGTTCCTGGCTGCCCAGTCTAACAGTTTAGAATAAACGAATAAACTGGAACGAAGCAGTTCGTCTGTCTTTCTCCAAAGTCAGAGGTTCTTCTAAAGGAGGTGAAATAAATCTGTGTGAATATTCCACGAATAACTTTGACCCCCAAATTTGCAATGTTGATTAATAGCGAGCTGCCTTGGTTGGTTTGCAGACAGTTATGAGACAGGAGTTGATGGTACAAAATGCGTTTTGAATAAACTGGTGTGCGTGTGTGAATGGAATGCTGAGGGATGTAAACAGAACAGTGGAGAGAAAATATAAAATGTTTTCAGATTTACTGTGAGTGAGTTGACAGTTAGCTTGCCAGCTACCGTAGTTCCCCAAGTGACCCTGTGAATAGAGACTATCTAACCAAGCTTCCCGCCTGACATATTTCACACGGACAAGTGAACGTCACTCTGTTCTTGAACCAAGATCCACTTTTAAAGTTGCCAGAGACCTACCAGTCCAAATAAGAAGTCATAGCAATTATAGCCTACCTGCTTATTTGAAATGCACACAACAGGGAAAAGTAATCCAGATATGATAAAAGTAAGTTTTCTGAGTTGGAGAAGTGGAAATAAATATAGTTCTCTACCTTACTGGGACCACTGGCACTGGGAAGAAGCAGTTACTTACATAGTCAGAGCAGTAGGAGCTGGATGGGAACCTTCTGCAGCCCACAAAGTGGTCATCTGTCACTGTAGGTTTGTACTTTGACTTGATTATTTTTGTGTGAGAAAAAGCAGACTTGCACAAATAAGTTGATCCAAAAAGTTCTGTCAAGTTCAAAGGCCATCTTCTGAAGTTGGGATTCTACTTTGGAGGTAATGCAGTCTACATCAGCACTTGACCAAATGGAAAACACAGATAGCTGGCAACAGGCTTGATGGATGTAAATTCAGTAAAGCGCTTCTCAAATTCTGAAAGATGTTCTGAACTTGCTCCTCATAACATTCATAGTCAAGCTGTGCAAAGTCTTTGCCCTGACTTTGAAGTTTCGCTTGCATGTGAGGGAAGTTCTGCATGTCACATCCAGCCCATTTATTGTACCTTGCTTTTGAACGTATTCACCGAGCTGATTGTGTTGATTACATATTTATCCTTACCCTGCAGCTCTAAATTAAACTCATGAAGCTGGTCAGTGAGATCTGTCAGGAACGCTAAATCCAAAAGCCACTTGTAGTTCTCTAGCTGTGCATACTCTGCATATTTTGAAAGCTTCACAAAATCTTTGATTTCAGGCAACAACTGAGGGAATCTTGCCAAAAATTTTTCCTCTGATTAGCCATTTAACATCTGTAGCAGCAGGTCTGTGTGTTCTGTCCCCATCTCCTCCAAGTCAGCATGGAGTATCCTTCTCTGTACACTCACCAACTGGCTCTTGTTAACAAATTTCATGAAAGTGTGAAAAATGTCTTCGCCTCTAGTTTGTACTTTCAATGCCAGCATGGTGAATAGCTCTTATTTTGAACTCATGACTCCAAAAACCATTCTGATGAACACACATAACTGGAGATGAAAACCTCTGCAATTCCCTCGCATCATCATGTAACGTTATTCTAGGATGATTTCATGTCTTTAATAGCAGCCGCGAGTTCCGTTTTTTAAGTCTGAGCCTAAAAATTCGCCTGCAACCTCGACAAAACAACCGATCGATTTTCCCGTGGAAACAGTTCTTTGCTCACGAATATTGTGGGAACTGAAGAGACAATTAGCAGCATAGCAAACATTTCTCAGGCCCAACAAAAGCATCTTATTTCATAATTCACTTTTTGTGACATAAAAAAAATCTTTGAAGGCTGTTACTTCTCTAAGTTATTAGAGAAGCTTTTCAAAAGTGAAAATGATCAGATCTGTGAGGTAGATGTTAAAACCTGTAGATAAAATATTTATTCAGGTTGTCATCTGTACATTGGCAAAGTTGCTTTACAGGTGTACAAATTGCTTTGTATTTGTGAGTGGATTGGAATGCACAATTTGTGAGCACCCAAAATTACACACAAATATACATATTATACACATTTTTAAAAAGTATTTTTCATTTGCAGGTCATGTAATACACATTTGTCATCATTTTGAGCCCAATTTCCCTCCATATAGAAATTGTACCTAATAAACTGCCAGCTGATTATTAATTACATCACTGTATATACTGTTCATCTTGTCTTGTCTGTCAGTGTCTCTGTGCTCTAGGTTTCTGTTGTTGACAATGCAAATGTAAATTTATAGCTGTATTTGGACATTAATCACAGAAAGCAGTATAATATGATTGCAGATCTAATTACTTTAAAGTGTTGGAATGACCATGTTAATGAACGCACTAAAAAGTGAATGTGGCAAACAAATGTGGGACTAGGTTCATCATATGACATCAAATGAAATTTGCTGCTGCTTTTCATGCACTAAAGTAACAGATGGCCTCTCAGATTTGTAAGTGTAAAGGGAAAGAAGTGGGAGGAAATATGTGCAATTGTGCACAATACACTGTGATTCCTCTTTCACTTTTCAATACTACACGTGCTCCACAGGAGCGTTGGTTACCTGATGTAAGTAGGCCATGTAAATTGCGGTGCCTGCCTCCTGGTTTAGGTATTTTTACATTGCACAGACAGTAACACAGTGCAAAGTATCTACATGTCAGCTTCAGCTGTTCCGGTTTGGACAGAAATGAAGAGTAGGATCAAACAGAGGGTCTGAATGATGCACCTGGCCCAGTGTCTGTGCAGACATAGATGTGCCCCAAATACCTAAATCAGACCATTCCAGCATCACATTATCCAGAGAACCTGTCCACAGCTTGGGATTCCTGTCAAGTTTTTTTTTCTTTTTTTTCCTTCTCCCTGTTTCACACTCACCATTTTCTCAGACACTGACAAAGCTAAAAACACACGCTTAACTGACACTCATACAGGGACACATTATGACCAACTGTCACACCCACTCAGAATGCACTACTAAAAGCTATTGCAATTTTCTGCCATCAGGAGCTTGGAGCTGCTCAGAAAGCAGAGCGGGACCTTCAGGAAGTGAAGCTTGGTCTGAAAAGCATAACTGTGCCTGCATGAGCTGGGAACCAACGGAGAGTCCAACATTTTATTAACCTCTTTGCTGGTTTCAAGAAACCCTACGGGTGAGTTGGGACATCCCTTATCTGGAGGCCCAGTGTTTGATTTTTTTTTTTGTAGTTGAGCCTATGGAGCAGCACCAGCTGGCCCGATGCGGCAAACCAGTTAGGGCCTGGAAAGAGAAGTGCTCTCTTGGGATACTTTACTTTGTCCTTTTATTGTTTGATACGGAAAGCTGAATAAAAGTTAAGAACTGTTGCACACTGTCACTGACTGCTGATCTGCTCAATACTTCATATAATGTTATGGTCTAAACAATCTTAATAAAGGCACATAGACAAACATTACAAGTTCCATATACTGATAAACAGCTTATTCATCCACAGCATCACAGAAGTTAGGTCCCTGAGGAAAGAGAAATGCCATAGACAGTGTTAAACAGTGTTCATAACAACCTCAAACTGTCAAAAAGTTCAAGTATTTGAAAAAGACAACTTGAGGTAAATAAAAGCCAATATTCATCACTTAATGAAAACAAAGTGGCAGTGAGAGTAAACCCAACTGTAATTCTGTGGGCCTGCAGAGTCGGGTAGTAAATCCCTGTAGGTTTGTGACTCCTTTTACATTAAACATAGTCATTTGACCCACTGGTATTAAACCAGCTTTAATATAAGTATAGGAAAAAAATATTATGGTTTGGCTCTGATTTCCTCTTTGGATGCAGCCTTCTTCTGTGAAGTAGGTCAAAGCACAAGTGTATGACAGATGACATCAGCATTGGCTTTTTGTGCGTGGTTAATTGTTTCAGCAGTACGAAGTTTCGCTGTGTTTGGTAAATAATTAATGCTCTCCGGTGCCTCAGTGGGTCACGTTTGCTTCCCTGCAACCCTACAGTAAAGCTTCGAAACCATGGGTGATTTGGACGTTAACGATCAGCAACACTTTTATTTATTATCTGACCGCCCTCCTCCCATCCACTCTGCCACCCACCTGCAGCGGTACACATGCAGCATTTTCACCCGTAACCAATCCTTATGATTTGTCAGCCATGTGCAGCCAAGTGAGGTCTAATCTGGTGTATCTGACAGCTGACAACAGTGACTAAGCGCTCAAACATTTGGTATCGACTGTTTCCCCAGGGCAGCTGCCACTGATGGACTGCAAAAGGTAACGATGTTGTCCTCCGGGAAAACCAACCCGGGCCCAACCCCGTATTCCAACCCACCCACTGCCTTTGGTCACACAGTTCGACTAGTGAGTCAGAGCAGGGCTCGTACAAAGTGGGGCACGTCAGTTGCCATGTTGCCTACTTGATCTTTTCAGGATTCTTAATTAGCATAGCAACGTAATCCCTGAAGGGGAATTCCACTGATTGTGTGTGTGTGTGTGTGTGTGTGTGTGTCTGTGTGTGTATGTGTCTATCAAATACACAGCTACAGAATCCAATTTAGAGAAAAAAAGGTAGAAAGAGACAGAGGGAGAGAGAGATCTTCATTATTCTATTCTTCTGCAGAGTGAGGACTGTTTCTACATTCGAAATGAAAAGATTTTTCACACATTCTCCAGTCACAGTTTAGACTAAGAGCACAACTGCCTGCAATAACATAAAAAATGTTTTTCATTTGGCTGCTAGGTGGCAGTGCAGCACGGGTGCTGCCCCTGTATGTCTGTGTGTGTGTATGTGTGTGTGTGTGTGTGTGTGTGTGTGTGTGTGTGTGTGCAGCCTTTTCAGATGAGAGGACACTGCTCTCCCTGGCCAGTACAAACCAGATTAGGGGGATAATCCTGATTTAACAGGCCTTATTATCTTTTATTTAGGTGTATCCATCTCCACGGAGTTCACGTCTCGTGAGACTGATGCACATCTAATTTAATTAGTGCACCTTAAAATCTCAAAATCTCACTGCTTTTGGAAACTTGCTGAAACTGAAAGGTGCCCCCCCCTCCCGCCCATGAGAACATGATTCTCAGTTTTGGAGCAGCAGAGCCGTTTTTGTCCAAATGATTTAATTATTATAATCCACTTCTCTCTGGTACTTGCACTCTTTGAGGAAGGAAGGGGATTGATGCTTTGATGGTACTGATTGCAACGTAATTGAGAACAAATTGATTTTCCTCACCTTGCATTACACCATATTGATTGACCACAATTTTGTTGCAGGTTTCAAGGAAATCAAAGTGGTCGGTAACCAGGGGTAATCTCACGCTGTTGATCCTTCTGTGTTTTATTAACACAGAACCTCCATCTGCAAGAGCAAATCTCCATCTGACTCAATAATGCTGCTAAAGCCTTAGCACTCTGAGAGGAGCATGAAATGGTGATACTGAAGACATCAGGAGCCAGCACACTTTTGACAATTTCGTCTGGCATATGTCTGAGTGCATTTTTGCATGAGGTAAAACAGATTGAAGTGTCACATCCTCTGTCCTCGCCAGCTCAAATATATACCTTAGTTTCAAAGAGTGGTTGTTCTACAGAGGCGTGACACGAAATTGCATCATTTTTACAAGGCCTTGCTAATGCAAAAGAAATTGCTACTGTCCCTCATAAGTAAATATGCATTCCACATTTTCTTGTCATCGCAGCCAATCTTCTTGACAAGTGGTTCAGATATGACCACCCAATTCACTACAGTGGGGATAAATCTGCCCCCATCTCCATCTGTCTTCAGACAGGGGGCTTCCTCCATTTTGACATTGGCGTTCATGGTCAGTTGTGGCTGTTTATGGTCACCAAGCTGCCTCTACTACATGCTGTAGTATAGCCTGTGGAGGACTTTATCGACAAGTACACTCATAACTCAGGCTGTTGGTGCTTCACAGGCCGTCATCTGTTACCACTTCATCCATCTCCTCTATGGAGCCCTGCAGGTGACCTGCAGATAAATCGCGTGTGGGGCCTTGCGAATGTCTCCAAGGACAAAATTAGATCGGTATGTACCTGTCAGCCTCATAAAATATGGAATGGTCCAATTCTCACCCGCACTGAGCTAAGCCAGGGGCTTGCCTTATCCTTAAACCTCAAGGATGGTTGTGCTAAAAAGCAAACCAGTCAATGAAATAATTGTCCCTCTGGCTTCCTGTGCTTTTAAGATTACAGGCCATGTGCATGTTCCCTAAGCAGCTAAGCTTGACTTGTCATTACTGCGCAGTACAATACCAGCAGCTGGACAACAAATGCTAATATCAGCATGTCAATTCACTTTCAGGAATAGACTCAGGCATTTGAATATAGCAGCAGGAAACTGTGGACATAGAAGAGCGCTGCTGGCGCACATCCCAGGTCTACACAGCCGCTGGCAGTCTCTGCTAGAGGCGAGAGGTGTTTCTTTACTTTAAACCTTTCCATACTGAGGCCTCCACACTGATTCACTGCAGTCTGATTTGGCGTGCTGGTGTGCATACCGCGATCAGCATACAGCGCGGTGAGATGCACTCCTTTTGATGCTTGTCTATTCACGTGTCTCTCTCCTTCTCTCTCTGCTGAGAGCTGCAGAGCTCAGGAGGAGTGAGAGGAGGAGGCGGCAAGCATCCCTGGTTGAAGTCAATACCTCTGTGCATCCATCCACATGTCAGGAAAGTCATTACCATTGCAAACCTGTGAAGCAGCCAGGCTTTGTGGGAGACTACCCACCTTCCATCCACGTCCTTCCGGAGGAGCAGCAGCTGGGATTTGGTGGATGCCTGTGAACTCGAAGCACCATCTCAGCAGAGACCATGGCTGGCTCTCATCGTGAAGACAGAAATTTAATGAGATGGTTTACTGTGCCCATGCATGACTGCCATTTGTACTTGGTGCTCCTATGAACCTGGAATAAATGGAACTCCCAGTAGCTAATAAAACATATACCATATAATGTGACCAATTACCCAGATACACAAGACTGAGAGATATCAAAAATAAAAAGCTTTATTTGCAATGATTTCAAAATGGAAGCTACGTTTTTCTTTTGATTCAGTGGGTCAGGAGGAGCCCAGTGGAAGGCTCAAAAAGAAAGGAAATGCATTAAACAAATACAATAAACAGACAAATCAATAACAACAAGCTGGTGAGAAATATGCGGGCTGGCAGCGGTTTCAAAACAATCTACTGCAGCCCGACTTAACTTTAGCCCCAGAGTAGGCAGTTCTGAAGGTATTGAGTGGTTCTTGGTCAGCCCTGTGTTGGCATACCACACAGAATGCAATAAAGCCCCTCACACTCACCCATGACCCCACCATCTTGCCCTATGCTACACTTACGTTAGCCATTATTACTTGTTTCTGGTAAAATAAAAATAATAAGGACTTTGATTACTGGCTGCATACTTCATACATCCAGCAGTTGTTGAGATATTTTAGTCTGGGCCAAAGTGGTGGACAAACCCACAGACCGCATAGTGAAAAACTAATTAAGAATCACACAAAGTTTTAGTCTCTCACAAAATAAAGAATCTTACAGTAGAAAATGCTTCATTTAATAATGTAAAACAAGTGCAAAGAAAGTTTGAAAATCCTCCTCCTCTGCTGGGCTCGGCTGCTGTCTCTCAGGTGTGTCTCAATGCAGGAAAAAAAAAACTCACAGGTGAACTTTCAGCCTCCTTTATAAACTCTTGTCATGATCCTTTTGCTAGCCTCCCTGTTACCTTCCTCTGCACATAAAAGAACTTCACATTCAAATTAACCGAAACTTATTTATCAGATTCCAATAAACAACATAAGAAAAAAATCTGAGGTGGGCCAGGAAAACAGTCAACATGTCAGCTGAAAGGTAAAAAAAAAATTGATTGTTTATTCTGTTAATTTCCACACATTCATGTTGCACATTAGAGCAGTTGTTATCAGTGCTGTGAACAGTCCTCACAAAACACTGTCCTGCCAGAGTGACATTTGATGCCTTTTGAGCTGATTTCACAAGTTTGAACTTGGTAGCATATTAATGACTATACTCTTTCATGTCACTCTTTTCTTTATCCTTTTCTTAAAACAAAAGAATCAAGCTTAAGCTGAAGCAAATTTAATTGCCTTCTGTACCACGGGTGAACATTTCAAAATCAGGTTTTTTTTCCTCTCCTCTTTGAAAATGCTTTCATAATAGAATTGTACCACAATTTCCACCACGCAGGCAGTCAGAGGGAATTGCTTTCCCCAGAACTGGTTTTGATTCCCTGAAATGTGTCCCCAACCAGGAATGAAGTGGCAGATTGATCTTCTTGGACAAAAACAACCCATTAATGGAACTACTCACTCCTGAGACATTGACAGTCACAACAGAGGAGGGCAATGAGTTGTTATTCTCTTTTGGATGATACTAAAAGATGGATATAGAAGTCAGTGGGCCTGTACACTCAGTCAATGAATGTGTAGCCAGTAGCATGGAAAAGTACCTGAATGAACATGGTTCCTCCAGGGTTGTGACCTGGAAAAAATTAGTCTTTGTGACAATAACAGGGAGTTGTGACAAAAATTGCTAGTAAAAGCTAATGCATTGATTTTTTTCCCTTTTTTTTGTTTGTTTCTCAGATGCCTTAGAAGTAGTGTAAATGTCAGTTGTGGAAACCCAGCCCGTCCTTTGAGGCATGATGTTGGTTTCCTCTCTTCTGCACTAGTCTCTAAGATTTCTGGTGACCATTTTAGAATTTGCAAACACCAGACATATGCTCCACTTCCCATACGTTCATGAATAAGTCAGAAAAGGGTTTCTTGGAAGGTATTCTGTGTATACAAAACACTTAACATCACAGAGCGGTTCTGTGATTTTCTTTCTCTTCAAAGCGCACTGTGTCATGGCATCAGTGCCAGAGGTGTGATGCTGTTGATGCGATCGAAGGGAAATTTGTGAAAAGCTGGTGGGCTAGCTTTTCCACCACTCCACCGCACAAGCCGTGGCCATACAGTACGTCTAAATGCATGCTACAGGGAATTGCTCTTGCTGACATCTAAACTAGTTTTAGAGCCATTAAGAGATATTTGACCTTAGGAAAACTTAATGTCACTGGGGAATGTTAAGTGCTCCAGGTCACCACTGGTGATATGGACGAATGAAATTATATGTAAACCTTAAAAGCACTTTACTGTGTTTCAGCTGTTGGACTTAAGAATTTATTTTGAGCTTGACCTTGATTTCCCTCCTGTTAAGACCAAATTTCCAAACTGACTATGGTTTCTAAAACAAGAAAGTAAAGTTTTTTTTCAAGGGGTTGGTTGATCTGTTTTCTGTCAAAAGTACACATTGTGTGCACGTTAGCTAGTGAAAAGCTAATCTCTTTTACATTAAATTTTTAAAAGCCCGGTTTGGATGCCTAGTCTGATCAAAGGCTTCTTAATCACTGTCCACTTCTCTGATGTCTTTAACAATTCAGATAAAGCTGAATTAGCTGGTATTACTCATGACTGTTTTTGCCAGTTGGAGAAAAATGAGCAAGTAGAGCTTTATAGGCAGGATTAAGAGTGGGGAAATAATCTAGCTAAGTAATAAAGAGTGACAGAAATAGTGACAAAGAAACATACAAAAGTCATAAAAATGGTTACAGGAGTGAATGAGTTCAGTACAGCAGTTTAGGTTGTTTTAAGCTGACTCACAGAAATGACAACATTAATTTAATCAGGTAGTATCACCGAAATCAAAACCTCTTTTTTGAAGTGAGCTGAGCCTTCTCTGTTGACGCCTGGCCAGGCCCAGTCTGCCAGTCGCCACTTTCCACTAACATCTCTGGTTTCCTGCAGCCATCCACCCATGGGGCCTATATTGTAGGACCTGCTGAGTTCCTGTTGCCATCCGCCAGCTTCACACTTCAATCCTGTCCATCCTGCAGGTTGGTACTTTGATGATTCCTATCGCAACCCTTTTTATTTTTGACTTTCTGCCCCCGTCTCCTGCCTCCCTGTCTCAGTCGCCTCACTCCCCTCCTCCACCTGCTCATCTGTCTCTCATTCCCTCATAAACATTTCCCCACAGTCATTTGCTAGATTGTTGTGTCATTTATGTTCAGGATGTTATGGCCTTTGTTCTTGCCATCCTATGACTTGTTTTGTTCCTATGCCTGGCTGCCTGGCCGACTGCTTATTAGCATTAACTATCACCATCTCTTCCAGTAAGATCACTGTACCTGCCTGCCTGGTCTGTGTCTGCATTTGGGTCCTCTTTCCTGTTGCCTCATACAAACTGTGACAAGTGAGTATGAAATTTGGCATCAATTATAAAGCACAAGGCACTGCGGTAAACAGGGTTTAACTGCTGAAGTGATGATGAGGAGGATGATGGTACAGAATTCAAAGCTGAATGCATAATAGTTTCATGGTTTTAAGTAAGAGAGTCTTTAATTCTGTATCTGAGTATCTGGTTTGAGTTTTAATTTTTGGGTTAAATATTAAATATAAATCTTGAATGAATCTTGATTTCCTAGTTGTATGACAGCAGTCGTGATATGATTTCTATTTAAAGTTTCTATTTAAAGACAGTGCAGTCAGAGATATGGAAGATTTAAAATGTCCAGATAAAAACACAGCAAAGTGAAATACACCACACAGTGTTATATATCGCACCCATTCTTTCACTCTCAAGCTGTGATCGGACCGTTTTTCATTTTAGCACCGACAGTGTGTTTCCATTTAAAAAAAGAAAAAGCTCCGTCTCTCACCCTGGCGAAAAGGACAGCACTTTGCATTTAGTGTTAGCAGGTTTACACTGCCCCCTACTGGACAGCACTAACATACAGTACACTTCTCACTTACACGTCTCTGTGTAAAGGTTATTACAGTTTTGCATTTTTCATAAGTTTTTATTTTGTTTTGACTTTTTGTCAAGATGTGTAGCTGAGATCAAAATGATGAGTTTGAAATGGGTTTGGTCCAACTCATGAGTGTGGAGTATTCATGTGATAATATAGTAATGACTGCTGAGTACTCATGGGTCATAACATCAACATGTCGACGGGCGTTGGGGCTGGTGTGATCCCATCGTAAAATGGTCTCTGCTTTTCTGTGTTGTGATTTCATGTCAGTGTAGCATGGAACATTCATGTCACAATGAAAAATTTACTGTGCTTTCACAGACAAACAAAACAACTGTATAATAAATAAATTCATTCATTTAATTAAGGGACAGTAAATTCAGAAATAGAAGGGAAATACATGTGGCAGTGCATTATATTTCACTTTCTATGCCTGATTTTATTTAGGCATTTTAAATCTTCTACACAAGGACACAGGTAGATGCAGGGAATGCAAATGAAAACTAGCATATAGCTATATAGATGCTTTATAGAACGACACCAGGTACACTGAATGGCTTTACACAAAAGTGTCAGATTTTTTGTTTTTTAATGGGATATCTCTTCAATTGGCATATCTCTGGAAAAAAAAGATAACTTTTCCAAGAGCCATTACCACGGCTTGTGTGCCAAATGAAAATGACATTGGCTGACTTGGCACTAACTGGTTAGGGAAAAACAAATGACACTAAACACCCTTCCAAACAGAAATCAGCTAATGTGAACATGATGTCAAGCTGAATGAATGAAGTGAAGCTAAACAGCAGTGCCAATGACAGACCAACATATTTACAATGGATTACTTATGCAACAAAAACACATTAAGTGACCAAACAGTGTTACATTTGGTGTATTTGAACATGATCATCTTACTGGTTCCTCTGAAATAGCTCTGAGATTGTGGTTTCTAACAGCATGCTGTTGGTAAGGTCAGGAGTTACTTGACCGGAGGGTTCAAAAATAGGTGAGACTGCAGAATGGACGCTGATGGTGCTGTGAAGCATCACTCAACTCCTCTCACCAGCACTTCACCAGGAGGTGGAGGAGGATGAATAGGGCGGACATGTTGTTATCCTGGGCGTCAGGCCATTAGCTTGACTCTTTGGCTGATGTTGCTGAAAATGGACACACAAAAGAACATCTGATTCATATTCCTACTGCTAGTTAGCCTGGTAGAAATCTTGACACCCAAATGTTTAAATGTGTCACACAAATGAACTGAACAATACGAACTGCTTGACAAGTTGTATAATTTGTTGTTAATTTCTGTTGCTTAGTCAGTTAAGATAAGAAAGAAGCTGTCCGGTTTCGAACTGTTGGACAGCATCTTTTAGCCCATGGTCTATGAATGTTACATTTGGAAGTAGATTCAAGCAGTGGATATTTGTATAAGAGGCAATCTTTGAAGTCATTCCAGAAACACAACAGGGAGCTGGAACACATGGCTCCTTAAACAAAGAGAAGAGCGGAGATTATAATATTCCTTCTACTTTGTACGCTGTTCACATCTGTAGTTATTTCTTTATCCTAGTTGGATGAACTTGAAACAAATCTTAAGTCAACATGAATTCAACCGTTTATTCACTCTCCTCTGGGAGATGGGAGGAGGAAAGTGAAGGAGCTGGTTGCCTGCATTAACATTGCAAATGTCTTCACATACGATCTGTATGCACGTCTCGCACCACATTCACAATGCATTCTTAAATAAATAAACAAACATGTGAGGTTTAAGCCGCCTGCACGATAGTCATGAATATTTGATTCAATCACCTTTTAAAATGCACATAGCCGTGACCTTTGACCTTGACTTTGTGTTGAGGAGCAAGGGAGGCAGTGATTTGCTTTAGCCTGGTGTGCTGCTGCCTTGTGATATGATGCGGTTTACTACGTACAGTAATTCACAAATCTTGAGGGGGGCAAAAATTACACAGTGCTTCCATGGCAAGGTCACACACAGATGCCTCTATTCTGGGCTCAGCAGGACAGAGTGTTATCGCTAAGGCTGCTCATCATGTAGCACTTCAAATAGCCAGGTAGACACAACAACAAAGAAAGTGGCTTGATATTCTGCTTTGTAATGCTGTCCTGCTAGGCTTCCTTCTCTCATCTGGCAACCACACACTGCTGAGCACTCTGGACATGTCTGTTAAAGCCTCCGCCAACCTGTTCTGCATACACTCTCTCAAGTATTAATCAAAACCATTTGAATTTTACCAGAGGAGTGTCCGACCAGTCAAGCACACCAGTACAGAGATGATGTTCCTGTGTGTCCTCAGCAAATTCTAGTGTTCATTTCGTTGCACAGATAACTGTATTACTAGTAGTAGGATTCATGTGCATAAAACTTGAGCTTTGATCAAAACACACCCAAGGATGATTGAGAGCTTCCAAAAATAACAGCAAATCTTGGGGATTGAAATTTCTGGTTTTCATGGGAACCTTCACAAATCTTAGCTAAGTTAAGGGTACTCCACCAGAGTAGCACTGCTCTCCAATAACATTTTTGGATTTTGAGGTAACAGTGTGGTAAAACTGTACAAACCACAATTTAACCAGACCGCAAGAAAAAAAAACTCACTCTTTTTCTTTAGCCGTCAGACACAACTCTGCACTGAGGTAGAGATGAAAAAATACCAACCTCCATAACCTCCATCTACAATCTCTATGCAGATGGTGAGGAGGGGAAGAAAAGAACATTATTACCTTCCCACCATCTTCTCTTGTGTTTGCCATATTCTTGTCATTGCTTATGCATGAAAAGAATAAAACCTGAATAAAAGGAGTATTTTGGGGTGGTGTCAGTTTTTTTTTTTTTTCCTGTGACAGTAGTTAGTGCTATTATGGAACATGCTGAATGGGAGCAAAACAACATTGAATAATTGATTGCCTCTAAAAGACGTAGGCATGGCTATGCATTATTGAAATTGATACTTATTACTGTGTCTACTTTCCTACGGTAAATAAAACAGGAGAGGGGGGCATGAGAGAAAAGCTGCCCGTGTTTCCATTTGTTGTTCAGCAGTGTTGGGCAGGAGGATGGAGCTCCTGTTTCCTTATTCTCCCCCCACAATGACAGAGTTGAATTCAGTGTTCAATTCCTGGTCCTGAGAGCAAAATGGATGGCTGTACCACAAGGCTGACATCTGTTACTGTAAGAAATATGTCCCTGAAATAGTTTGGAAATGAGTACTTCATGAATTGACAAGGGTGTAAATAAAACAGTGTACTGGACATAAGGAAAAGAATACGCAGATAAACAGCAGTGTGTGTTGCTTAATGAAACCCCACAGATGCTTTACGATGTCATACTGTTCTCCATGGGACTTAAAGTGACTGTTTCTCAACATCATTTCTACAGACAGGCTTTTATGTAATAATTTGCCTAATCTTTAATTCTTCTCATTTCCTTTGTATGTCCTCTTGTAATATATGTTTATATGTTGTCCTCTATTTCAAAAAAACAAAAAAACATGCTGCAGAATTAGACATTGTTATAGCTCTGACCCATATTTTGTCTTTGAATTTAGAGGTCAACAGTAAAATGAAAGCAAAGCATTTGAGCAAATCCTGAGAACAAATTGAGGTGTTAGATTTCTGACAGGGGGGCAGATCTCAGAGCAGCTCATGGGCTGTTTATGGTTGAATGGCTATATCTATTACCTCCATCCATCCTCAGTGTTTTTCAACAGTGCATTTTGGGAAACATGAAAAAGTGGCAGAAATCAAGCAGCTACACATCTACAACATCGTCTGAGGCATGTTCGCATCTGCCGAGGCAAGTGTACGACATGAATTAAAATTCAGCCGGTTCTGGCCGACTGAAAGTGCAGAGGGAAAAGAGAGGTCAGTGGTTTGACTTTAGATTTGTCTCTGTCTGTTTTTATCCTCAGATGTCAGAACAGTGTGAGGGACGTAATTTGTTCTGCTAGCAACTTACTCAAGTCCCTCAAGATGATTTTTTTTTTTTTTGTCCCTGGGAAGACAGCAGCAGACGAACGGCAGAGAGAGAGACTGTAGACTCTATGTGAAATGTGAAATATTTGACATTTTAGACACCAGCTCCCCGTCCTGCACAAACTGAAAATGTTCCATCATGGCTGTACTTTTATTGGATGATGTGACCAAGAAAGAAGGGGAAGAATTTTTTATTTTTTTTTGTAATTCATTCCAAACACCGCAATTTAATATTAAACGTCTGTCCCACTTGTACATGCGTGCACTACATTGTTAAATAAACCCAATGGTTGCACTGCGATATAAAGCTGATTTTAAAGAGGGGACCCTCCTCTGGGGGCTGAGACTCACTGTCATATCATTAATCAAACAGACATAAATAATCAGATTATGCTACTTATGTTACAGACTGTGACCTGAATATGATCAAAATGGGGATTATTACAGGGATACTTTGCATGAATGAGCTCAGATGTGTGGTCACCTCGAATTGAGTAAGGGTTAATCAGTTAGACAAAGGATATTAATAATAATGTAATGATCTTGATCTCTGTTTTCACTTTGTTTAAACACTGACTGCAGAGCGATGTGAGATTTAAATGCAGGATGCGACAGTGAGCTTCAGTTTGAGTTTAAAAAGCGAATGTTAAAGTGCTGCTGTTGCTTGATAACTTAAGTATTTTGCCGATGCTGAGGTACAAAGGAGTCTGTTAAATCTCATCCAGACCCTCCTTCCACAACAGATCCGACATCAGAAAATGAGAGGGAGAGCTTTTAAGGGAAGGCTGCGAGGCAGGTTCTGTTTTTCAGTGCAGAGCTAATCGTCTGTCAAACATGTCAAATTGCTTTATTCATTTTAATTCAGGCGTATTGCAGGCTAAGTGCGCACTGCAAGCTGTGTAATGTAAACCAAATTAAAATAAATACTGGATCGTAAAACATGGTTGGGACTTTGACAAATGACAGTCAGGCAGTGACTGCAGATCAAACAGAAATAACAGACTGCCACTCCTGCACAGATGATCAGTAATCTGGAAAAGGCATATACTGTAAATGGTAAGGTTTCTCGTATGCCATACATATATGCATGTAAATGTATTCATTGACTACAGACTAGGCTGTGTGTTGTTGATGAGCAGTTGTTGACAGGGGGTAAATAAAACTAAAATATCATCAAATTGTTTGGCTATGAAAAGATCAACACCCTCATGGGTGCCAGTGGATGTGTAGTATGAGGAACCAAATGTTCCGAAACGGCTCTGGATGTGTGTAAATTGCAGCCAAATGCACACAGTACTGCTTCAGTATATAGAAAGGAGGCAAAGCTGGAATTCACTGTCCAGAGTGATAATACTCTTCATTATGAATTATTGAGGACAGCAGATAGAAAGCTTCCCCGAGGTTACCTGGATATAAGTTGAGCCTCTGCAATTATATGAAAATATTGCAGTTTGTACTAATGTTACTTGAAGAAATAAAGAATTTACACACGTTCAGTAACAGTGCTGCCAATGACAAAACATATCTTGAGCCTAAGAGCAACTAAATCCACCTGATCATTAATTTATTTCACTCGTTGATGAAATCATTAATGGTTAAACGGTTAAAGTACCTAAGATGAGACAGCAGAGAAGCTTTATTTACTTGTCTGTGTGCTGTGTCCCCATTACACATGTACCATATATATTCGCTTTTGCCATGAACTCAGTCTTTTAACTGTCCTTGGATCACATCTCAGGCGTTTGGAGCAGATAGCTCAGCAGCATCTTAAAACTGCTTTTCACAGTCTTCTGCATTAAGTAACGTACAGCCCCATATTGATCATATTGTGTGTAACTGAGGAGGCTTCCCTTCCAACACTAATCCTCGGATCAATCCACTATGGGGATAGAGTGGGATAGTGAGAGAGAGGGAGAGAGAGAGAGATGATGCTATGGAAATAGTAGCAAAAGAAAGAGTTAAAAAATTTTCATAGGATTAACATTCATTAGTATTTAGCTCTTCAGCAGGCTACAGACAAACTGCATTTCAAACAGATTCTTGCCAAAAGCCACAGTTGCCCCTGGTTGTAATAGAGGGACCTATTTTCAATATTCTCCCCAATAGCTCAGGATTAGTCCCAGTGAACAGTACTATTGCCTCAGTGCCAATTATCGTCTCATTACACGAAGTTTCCGTGACCTGTGCTGATGAACCAGATTAATCAGCTTCCCTCAGGTCAGTGCTACCAGGTGGTTGCACTTGTATCATAATAACGCCGACCTTCCTTAGCTGAGGGTTACTCTGCGAGCTACAACAGTGCCAGGTGCCAGCAGCCTCACTCAGTACACAGTCACTGCATGGACCAGGCTGCTCTGTGAATCAGCGTTATGCCTGTTTAATGGCTTTAATCATCATTTGAGCCTGAGATCCTAAAAATTTATCATGAGATAGAATCAAAGTATTGATTCAAGAGTTAAAATTTATTACTTCCAGAAAAAAAAAAGTTTCTCAGATAGTTATTTCACTATTGAATTTGCAAACTGGATTTGAGAGCATGTTTTGAACAGAACTGAAAGTATGTAACAGGTGTACACGCCTTGTGTCACCTTCCTTCAGGCTAAGATGTGTAACTGCGTCTTTAAACAAAAAAAAAAGGAAAAAAAAGAAAAAACTGACACAAACACATTTGATTCACCCACAATGCTTTCTTTAATTAGTCGCGAGGTCAGAGGTGCCACTGCATAATTTATGATACTTCTGAACATAGTGTGACCTGCTAAAGCTCCATGTCATGTTGCTTCCTTAGATCAGTAGTGAGGTTGTTGGTGCCAATTGCTTTGATACTTTTGTGTGTTATTAATGTGTAAACAACTCTCACTAAATACAACTGAATATATATAGAATATCCATTGAAATTTCTGTGTTGCACTGTAAAGATTTCATGCAACGTCGATTAAATTAGATTACTTTTAGCTTCATTGTCATTTCATAAAGTACTCAGCCACTGAAATGCATTAAGGTATTTAACCAGTGCAAAATAGGGCAACTAAATAAATAGTGCACTGTTACAAACATAATATATAAATACATTAAGCGACCTAACCTGTGTTCTCTAAAGATAATCACATACAGTACAGTAAGCACGATGGCCTTTCAGTGTTTAGTACAACTTTTCTGTGTTTATGCTTTTCAAAAGTCCCCTGCAGAGGATCTCTTGTGCCAATCAACCAGTGAGACAGACAACTTCAAACACTGTCAGTACTTTTATGAGGAGAAAAGGCCAATGACCTTCACGCCTGGTGGGGAAAGCCCAGCTGGTAAAGACCATCAAGGCATGATTGCAGAGGAGCATGATCGCCGGTGTGTGTGAGTGTGTGAGTATGTGAGTGTGTGAGTATGTGAGTGTGTAGGGTTTCTGGCCAGGTCTCGGCTCAAATGGCCCCTGATTGTGTTTCTCTACTATCTCATTGTCAAAAAATCAATTCTGGCCTGTCACTCAAGCGAAGACCCGTTCTGAGCATGCCTCTTCCTTTGGTAGATCGTAATGTCAACATTTGCCTTGCATTCCGTGTGAAGGACATGAAATTTTAATGATGGAATTCAAACATCAATCTACACACTGGCAGCAAAAATAAATGTGAAACCTCTGCTTTCAGATTTTTTTCCCATTTACTCTTAGTGAAAACAGATATTTGAGTCACTGCAGCTAAGTTCTGATTGAACAGAAGCTTGCTGGTTTTATTTAGAAAGCTCAAATAAAGAGCATCTCTTCAGTTAATTATTTCTCTGTTGATTTGGAGCCATTCACTACATTCATAAATCACCAGCCATCTTCTTCTTGCAAAGTGCCCTTGCATTGCCTGTTTGAAGGGCTGACAATTCATTTCTAAAGGCTGATTGTCGTATTTAGTCAGAAGTAAGTAGAGATGAATAATTACAGCTTCTAAATAAATTCAAGCAGTCTGACAGTGGGCTTCATCTCACCTTATCAGTCTGTGTAGGGTGATCAGGCATTCTTCATCTGTGTCATTAAAGGACAAACTTAATATCGACAACAAAGGACACGTCTGAACAAGCTTTCGTGTACGACATCCAAGACATAAGTCAACTAACTTTGTAGATTGAGGTTTGATGTATGAAATTTAAGGACCGGCAGACAACCAAATTTGTCAAGGGATCTATTGAAGGCTGATAGCAAAGACCTATGTTTAGCGAAAGGGATTTTAGGTACGACTTAGATCATCAGGTAGACGTTTATGTAACGTCAGTGACCTGCTGAAGCATGTCCTCCTACTTTTGAATAGGGAGCTTTTGTCAGTTTGTGATGAGTGCATCAGCACTTGGTCTAAATATTGTTTCAGGGGCTGTTCCACATTGCCAAGTGTCTGTAGGAAACACTAGTGCACCTTAACACAATGGGAGTGTATTGCCGGGAGTGGGAGGACTGTGTCAGTAATGAAATAAAACAGCCAAAACGCTGCCCGGTGCGGCCTGAGCGATAAAGCCTCTTCAAAATGCCAGATTGCTCACTGTGCCCACAGTAATCCCCATCCTAATCACTCAATATTAACCGCCAGAGAGAGCCAGAGTGAGGGACTGTGTGCCTCTATAATCATGTAAAAAATGTTGAGTGTGCTTTGAGAACGTGTCAAGTTTCCCTTATTTTGTAGATGTAACTGAGTCCTCCAGCCAAGTTTTTTTGCTCTCAGTTGAGTTGTACTCCAGCAGTATGAAGGATCTAATTTACAGGGCATCTTCTGCTGGCTCACAGTACTGAGGCAGCATATGGTGCTGAACTGAATATACCCTTTCAATGCAATTATTTCTTAAAACTGAAATATTTTTACAGTTAGAGACATACATTCGCTGAGCACTTTTTGGAACACCATACTAATACAGGGCAGGGCCTCCCTTTGCTCTCACAGCAGTGTCAGTTCTTTGTTTCATGGATTACACAAGATGTTGGAAACGTTCCTCTGAGATTCTGCTCCATGTTGACATGATTCATCACTTCATTTCTGCAGATTTGTCATTTCACATTCAAGCTGCCAATCTCCTGTTCTATCACATCCCAAAGGTGTTCTACTGGATTCAGGTCTGGAGACTGAGGAGGTCACTGAAGTTAATGAACTCATAATCAGACAACTTTAGCTTTGTGACACGGAGCATTATCCTGAAGGAAGTAGCCATTAGAAGATGGTGAACTGTGGACATGAAGGGATGAACATGGTCAGCAACAATATTCAGACAGACTGAGACATTCAGACCATGACTGATTGGTATTAAGGCCCAAAGTGAACCAAGAAAACATTCCCCACACCATCACACCACCACCAGCCTGGACTATTGACACAAGGCAGGTTGGGTCCATGGATTCATGCTGTTGATACCAAGTTCTGACTTTACCGTGTGCAGCCTCAGCAGAAATCCAGATCCATCAGACGAGGTTATGTTTTCCAGTCTTCATCTGTCCAGTTTTGGTGAACCTGTGTCCACTGCAGCCTTAGATCTCTGTTCTTGGCTGACAGGACTGGAACCTGACGTGGTTTCTGCTGCTGTAGTCCATTCATCTCAAGGATGAGCTGCTTTTCTGCACAGCACAGTTGTAAAGAATGGTTATCTCAGTTACTGTAGCTTTTCTGTCAGCTCCAACTCTCAGCGCCAGTCTGACCATTCACCTCAGACCTCCCTCACCAGAAATACAGTTGTGCCAGAACTACAGAACTACTGCTCACTGGATGCTTTTTGCATGACAATGTGCAAGGAAATCCCAGGAGATCAGCAGTTTCAGAAATACTAAAACCAGCCCATCTGGCACAAACAATCAGGCCACAGTCAAAGTCACTGAGAACACATTTGTTTCCTCATTTCTAATGTTTCCTAATTTCTAAAATTTAGACATTTCATGTGAATATCATACCATATCTGTAGCTGATGGGCTTTGCTTTGGGTAACATTCAAATTTAAGCCATCATCAAACTGTTTCAACATGTCTGAAACACTGAATACACTATTGTCCAGCTGAGGCAGGAAACTTTACTGTCAGTAAGGTCATCTATGATATTGTGCAGTGAGCACATCACAGGTGTAATTTGTGAAAGACATCCATGAAGGGTAGAAATAACTATGTGAACAAGCAACAGACATTAAAAATTTAAACTAACTACATCACACTTTTATTTGAGGCAGGACTGATGGAGAACAAAGAAGACTGTCCTCCTACAATGAAAAAATGCCCACTAACGACAGATGTTCAGATTCAATGCGCAATGGCCACAAAAACTGCAGAGGGAGGAAGCCAGGGTGGATGGATATATCAACATAACCTCAGTGACCATCGTCTGCTTCCTATTTTTTACATTTCTTTCACTCAGCATTGGTTTATTTTAACCATGGACAGTCATGGTGTCCATATTTTCAATTCTCCTCATGTATCATATTTGAAGTTCTAGTGCCTGTGCTATTGCAAAACAATTGCAAACAACTTTAACGCATCAGACTAGACATCATATGATCTGATACCACTATCAGCAGGATGACATCTTTTGTCAGTGCCTTCCCAAACTGTTACAAATCCGGTTTACAAATAAGGTTTAGGGACAAAAACAACTTGATTATGGATAGGGAAAGTGCAATGTTTGCATCAAAATTACCACGTGGTTAAGGTTTGAGAATGATCATGGCCATGGATAGAAGAAAGCGTTGAAATGGGAAGCAAACAGTGTGCAAACTGCAATTTCTCCATGCTCCTTCTGTTCATTATGTGGCTGTTTAAAATCGTCATACTGTTTCCTCCTTTGATCCTGACAGAGAAGAGTCGTAATTCCAATGGCTGCTACAGGGCTTTGTACCTTGAAAGTAAACATATGTCGTATCATGCTGAAATGGCTGGTGCTGCCGTTTTTCTTGGGAGGACATCTGGAAGGCAGCTCCTGGAAGGCAGCTCCTAGTCTGTGGTCCAGATTGTCAGGAAACTTTGTAAGGATTATCAGGGTTCCCTATTATTTTTAGTGACCTTCCTTCTCGCACCTTCACCAGGCAAAAATTCGTACTTGAACACAAGGAATGTAAAAATCTTGCTGGGAAATTTGATGGTTCCATGTACATAAAAACAATTGATTTCAATTACACCGTGATCCTTCCCTCAGTTCGACTGTCAGGACACACACACTACATATTATAGCTCTACTATATAATGATTTTAGAACAACAAATTCAGCTGTAGATTGTTAATTTGTTAAGGCTAATGGCCGCAGGCTGTGTTTTACTCTTTTGGTCTTTTTTCCACTGAAAACGACAAAAAGTAGAAAACTTAGGTTCCACCTGTTAAGGTAACATTTTAAATTTAAAGGTTGTCTGAGCTCAGGTGTTCATGATATCAGCAACAAAAGAGAAAGGTCATTAAGGAATACACGAGGCCATGTTAAAGTTATTTTTTATGTGTCATCCATTGCTGAGCCTAAAGTCATAAAGTCAGAGCCGCTGATCATCAGTCACCATGGTGGGAAGGATCATGTGTTCGTGTGCCGCACAATGGATATCTAAGGTGCTGGCAGAGTTCACATTCCTCTGGTGTTAAAAATGGATGTTCCCTGACAACAGCTGCTCTTTTTGGAACAGCGAAACTGTTTTTGTCATCTGAAAAAGCTGCAGATGTCGTGACATTTGAAACTCAACACAAAGGCACATTCTGTGTTGTATGCTTCCCACCAGTCTTGCAACCTCAGGTCTCAGCTCAGTAAGTTGACTGACAGCACTGCACAACAAAGCAAGGCATACATTATAATGTTGCACCTTCCAAATCCAAGAGACTTCTCCATCCTCTCTCTTGTGTGTGTGTCCTTGATACTCAAACCAAAAACGAAACGTCATCAGTCATGTCTAAGTGTTGTGACTACTCTGCTATTGTTACTGTTTGGGCTTTTAGTTTCAGTGCTGACGCAAATATTGTGCAATGGTTTTACACATCAGAGCTACAGATTAGTTACTGTGCATTAATTTTCATGGTGGTTTATGGATGATAATTACTTGGCATATCAGGCTCAGAAAGGCATGCAAATGAGCAGAGTTCATTAGAGGCATTAGGAACACGTTACCCAATTATGGCATTCTGCTTGGCTATGCCAATGACATGGACACAGAATTTGGATGCACTACCACTGTTGCCTATTTTCAAACTGGTTAGAATTAGGACCCAAATTGCCTCTGTAAAATAGATAATGGATAATGGGTATTTAATGAGCCTGGAGGAAAAACAACAAGTACTGGAACTATACTGGAACAGTGGGAATTTTCACAGAAATCATTATGGAGGATATATGACTGAATAGGAACTTTTTTTTGTTGTTTGTTCAGTGGAAGCTTCAGTGAACATTGAAGCTCTCATACTTTTTCTATGTCATGAGTAATTCATTAAGTCTGTTTCCGTCACACGTTGCTGCAGTTTTTTTTCTATCAATACCTCTCTTTTTCACCTCAGTCCAGCGTAAAAACTTTTTTGTGATAGTTTGAAATTTTGCTGGAAGTGCTGGCTCTTCAGCTCTGTTTTTTTTTAATGCACAAATTGAAATTGTGCATAAAAACAGGTGGATGAAAACTCATATTTGTGGGAAAATCATAGGTGTAAATGATGTCTGAACTCCACTTAGCTGCCTCAGAGTCAGGGGCCCTGGTATTGTGCAAGCTGGCTCACTGTCACACTCGCAGCTTACTGGGACACTTAAACAGAGCTGTTGTTAATATTATTAGTGACACCTGTGCTTTCCCCTCTTTGACAAGTTAAAATGTCTGCTGTGGAAAAGGCCTTCATAGACAAAATCGTGGGACAAACCACCTGCCTGAACATATTCAATCTTAAGTGACATGCATAAAGAGATTTGAGAGAACTTCATCACCACATTCATCAGTGTCTTGTTCTTGAATTCTCAGTCAGAACTGTTGTTACCTAATGTTCAGATAATGTACTCATTTTCCCATGGGTACACTTTAGTGAAGAATTACAATACTTTAATCTGAAAGAATTTGGAATAGAGATATGTTACAGAAATCAACCAACATCTGACCTGATGTTAAACTATTTGCTCTTTCTTTCTGTCACAGTAAGGCACTCCTTTGATGACCAAATGTTTTTCAGGTCCCCTTATATGACTACTGATACAGCTAACTTATTTTTTTCTGCTGACTTCTGACAGCAGGACATGAAGCTGAATGTTCTCGCATGAGGTTCAGTGTGTGCCACATTTCATGTAATCAAGATGTAATCAAAACAATTCCATTAAATGACCAATTATGGTCTATTAATGCAACTTAGTGCCACGAATGCAGGTCGGTCTCATACCACATTATATTAGATTTTGCATCTGTTTATTTCATGGAGACATGTCATCACATTTACATTCAAGCAAACAAGGTTTATTTAAAAATGGATTAACAAATTAAGCAAATCCTAACAAACAAATCCTAATTGCTTGTTAAATGTCTAGTGTGTCACTCGAGTACACCTCAAGTGATTACTGCTTTACTGCTAAGAAAAACACTCATTATGAGGATGATTTAGTGGTTACATTAAAAGAGACGTCTGTCATCCAGTTCATTGTATGTTTTAATCCTTTCACCTAAGCTGAGATCCTTTTTCTTCTTCTTCTTCTTCTTCTTTCTTTTTAAAAATGTATTTTATGAATACAAAAGAAGACCAAATACAGACAGCACAAACACACACAGAAGCCAGAGGTTACAGACAGAAAAGGAATAGATATATTTACTTTGGACATTGTTACATGACAAACTATTCTTCCTGACAGGACTTATGCGTTCTACATACAAGATTCAGATTTCTATTCATTGTACTGGCTTTGCATCTTGGAAATCCCTGAAGGGCTGAGACTGCACGTTCCATTATTATCATATTTGCTGTTGTTATTCAGTAATTCAACCAAAAATAATTTGAGTCACTCACTTTCCAGTTCATAAGAATTATCCCTTTCACAGAAAGGACTGCCAGTATTTCAGACGTTACAGAATTCAACACACTTCTGAGAACAGTGATGCATTCACATTTAATACTGAACATACTTTGGACTTTTATTTCTCTTCTAGTGAGTTATATGTGTTGGGTACAAAATCTTCATGTGTATAATCTCACACATTTTGATTAGTAATCTTTATGTTGCAGTGTAATGTCACACTGTTCTGGTGGCAGGCCCCCCAGGTCATTTTCTTGTTATAATTTCACTTTATTCATTAAACTACAGGAGGAGAGATTTATAAGTCTATAAAGTTTAGATACTGTGCCGGTATCTGTTACACTCTCTTTCAGTTTATTACCTGTATCATTATCTGAGGCCAGTGTAATACCTTGAGATGTGAGTTTCCGTGGTACAGGTTTCAGCTGTAAATGCAGAAAACATAAATCATCGAGGTGGAAATTAGTTTTAAGCTCGTTAAATCTCATTATTCTCTCCTGCTTTACAATTTGGCCCAAATCACAAACATTACGACTTTTCCACTCATTAATAAGAGTATTCTGCCCAGCAGTGAGTAATGTGTTCTCCCATAATGGACAAGATGGCGAAACCAATCCATTGATTGCACATTTTTTTTGGATTATCTTTTATTATTTCACAAGAGAAACTAATTATCTGGTTTTGAATGTTTATATACCACCAAGTGGATAGGGCTATTTGTTTTTTACTCTCATTAGCAATTGTCTCTTCTCGCTATATTCAGCTGCCAACCTCACACTGTTTGTGATAAGCCCAGACTCAGAGCATGGGGGTATTTGCCATATTTGCCTTAATTCCAACCTCCCAAGACCCCTTTCTATTCTTTGTAAATTTATTGAGACTGCTCTTTGAATTTTTATTCCCCCAAAGAAACATTGTAAAAAGCTTTTTAATTCATTTAAACCAATTTCCGGGTGGAATAGAAGAGATCATAGAAAAATGTTTACTAACATGTATGTCAAATGACAGGGAAGTTACATTAATACCACAATGTTTCAGTCCTTCTGTTTTCCAAATATCTGTAATGTAGTAAAACTTTCTGGAAAGGTCATGTGGTTCAGTGGGGTCACTTCAGTCTCTTTTAAGTAAATGTGACACTGAGTATGCTGGCTTTGAAAGAGTTAATAATATATCATCTGCATAGAGGTTTGTTTTTAAATCATCATAGTCAGTTTTCTCTGTTCCTTTGACACTATAACACAGCACTGACACAATGCAAACATAAAAAAAATCTCACTTTACGGGAATAAATAACACACAAAACAGGGATGCCATTTCCATCCCTTATCCATAATCCAAGAGTGGGTGTGTCACTCAAACATAACCAGACCTTGTATTGATTATTAACATTTAACCCATAATTCTCCCTGAAATTTAACTAAATGTGCTACAACAGAAATAGTTCATCTTTGTCCACACTGTCATTAGCTAAGAGCCAATGGGACAGCAGGTCTTGATGTGCCTCTTGAGGAGTTTTATAGATGTATTTTTTCCTCATCCACTGGATGGGTGGAGCAGGCCAAAGCATACCTTTGCATCCCAAAGCCTCTTTTTCAGATCTGAATAAGCTGCACACATCTGTCATATCTCTGCTGGTAGATCCTGGAATATATGTTAATGTAAACTATCACTATTTTTTACATCAGCTCAGTTGTCATTTTGTTGTGAGTAACAGTGACCTCAAAGATTGTCATGAGAGTGACTTGTAGATCAAAAGTCGTATGAAAATCTGTGGTATTTCCACGGCTCAGTAATCAGGTAAGGACACTGTGACAGGTATATTTGTGAGCAGTTTCCAAAATGAAGAAATCATCTCTGTGTGTATCCCATGAAATGGCCTTTATTCATGGTTAAGTAAGTGTAAAACAAGATCCTTGAACACATACAGTGTTCAAAAATCTATTCTTTGCAGTGGATAAATTACATGCAAACCATAAAATCAGGGAAATAACAGTTAGATGCAGGAGGAAGAATAACGGTATGAAAATGATAACTGAACATGAATATGATAATACATATACCCTGACTACTGAAAATGCTGGTGTTATCTGTGTAACCACCAACAAATAAAAAAATATACTAGCATCTCAGTGAGAAGTTAATAGTTAATAGGAAGATGTTTTAGAATGATATCAGCCACGGTGAAACTGGTAGCCTGAGGTTCTGGAGGGATCTGTAAAATGACCCATTCTCCATTCAGACAGGATATGTTTAATTTCCAAGAGAAATGTACTGGATTTCCTGTTAAATACTGTGGCATGATGGAAATGCAGCACACACTGACACTCTTCTTTCTCTCTTTCCCATGAATTGTTCCTCTCACATGTCTCTCTGTGTGACTGTGGCTCTGAAGGACAATTAAGACACTCCTATTGTCTCTGTAAACTGGCACACTGGTGCAGTCTTGACGTGCATCATGGTGCGTTTACACCGTTGTCCTTTTTCTCAGCATCACTGCACGTCAACTCTCCAGAGAGGAAGCACTCCTGCTCCCAGGGCCGGCACAGACCTGTCACTGTGCCCTCACTATGTCTGTGCACGTTACACAAGCAGTGCATGCTACAGGTGTTAACTCATGCATGTCAAATGATGTGATGTTATGGGAATATGGCCAGATTGCGTTGATCTTGAGCCTTTAAAGGTACACAAGACTGGAACCCGTTTCTATAGTTTAGTTGAATGCCAGCTCTTAAAACACATTAATATTAAATAACTACTCTAACTCATTAAAAAGGTGGTTTAATATTGCACATCCATAAAGAGGGGAGTGTCACATCTTGCTCCAGAGCCAGGTCATGTGTGTCTGCTCCCTCTGTTATGGGTTCCTGTTTTATTTTGGAAATCAATCAAATCATTCTTGTCTGGTTCCAGATTCACTTCCTGTCCTCCTGTGTTTCCCACCTGTCTGATTACCTTCCTCACCCTAATGTGTTGCACCTGTGTCCAATTGTCTTCCCGCCTCCTTGTGTATTTAAATTGTTTAAGTGTCTTCCCCTTTCTTTGTTGCCAGATTGTTTTTGTCTTTTGTGTGGAGTTTTCCAGCGAGAGTCTTGTGTGTAGCCCTAGAGTGTGTTCTGACCTTAGTTTTCCCTTGTGGTTTTTCCCTGATCTTGCCTCATGTTTTGGACACCTCTGCCAGTTGGGATTGTCCTCTTATGTACCAAACCTCGCCTGCAATTAAGACCAGTTTTTGCCTTCCACTTCCTGCGTTATTTGTCAAGCAGTTGAGTCCTTTGTCCTGAGCCCAGTGTCATAGGCACATATTACAGATGGGTTTTCTTCAATTTTAAGCCTGAGTCTTTGATGTAAATATACCTGCAAAATGTATTGTACATTAAAAAACTGACAGATGAGGACTTTACAGCAACAGGTAAACACCTGAACATTTTCAAATTTAGTGAAACGGGTGCAATTTGAGATTAGAACCCAAACAACAGGCCCAGGATCATCAACTAGGGATTAGCTAAGATAAGACCTGGCAACAAACAATGACAGAATTTTTTGAAAATATGAAAAGAAAGCAGTTTGCCACATGTAGACTCTGCACAGTGCCTCCTCTCAGCATAAATATCATATAGTTTGAGTCAATAAATTTAAACTCCAGCAGGGATCTGTTCACAAGGTTGCTCACATGTAAATTGAAGAAAGAAAAGAACTGGCCATAACTGCATGAGACCAAAAAGCTGTCAGGGTAGAGTTAGACTTTCACTGGATTGGTTTGACTAAAGTTTCTTTTAACCTGGATTTACTCACTGTAGTTACACAGTGCTTTCTTTTTCTGAAACACCTTTGGTCAGTCTCAAAGTTACACACCTTCACCCCTGGAAGCTGCCCAGTACAACCACAATCTGATCTGCTGACCACTGAGCAGCTGCACTGGAGAGTTTAAGGGCCTTGCTCAAAAGCACCTCACCTCATGTAGCTCTGGGATTGAACAAATGACCTTCCAGTAACAAACCAGCTCTTTGGGTTGAACTCCTGTGATTGAACTTGATGTTTTGGATTTCTAGCTACACCTGCCGAGCACTCTTAGCCTGGTCCCATACCTCTGAATCGCTGCATATATCTCAGATTCTTTCTGTGAATAAAGAAGGTATGTTGTCTTGTGCACACTGACAGCTCTTTCCCTCGCTGAAGAAAAGACTGAGCCAACCAGAGCTTTGTTTATAGGCTAAGAAATGAGGATGTCACCCACTTGCCAACATCCAAATGAACTGCAAATTAGCCATAGAAATGGCAGCAGGCGTGGATGAGATCGAAGGATATATATATATTTTTTTTTTTTTGCTAAAAACAGTCTGCTGCAGCCGAAAATGAAACTTTGACAGTGGTGAGAGTCGACCACAACAGTAAAAGTGAGGGCTGGACAATGAGCTGCAGATCTGGGTGATAATTCTCTATAGGCTTATCTCTAGATGGGACCTCTTTCACATTGAATGTGCTATCATAAAATATTGATTATAGTCACTTCCATGGTAAACTCTGATGGATATTCACGGTTTGCATTGTAGCTTAGTATTGAATGAGCGATGGACTCTGTGAACTGACTGTGTCCAGAATGTAAGATTTTAAAACATGGCTCCACATCGGTAGAAATTAATTTTGTGACATCACAAATTGAGGTGCAGTACAAAGTCACCTCATTTGGTTTTTGCTATGGTGTGAATGCTCAGCGAATGACTGAGGAGGACTATAAACCAGCCAACCAACCATCAACAAGAAGGAAACACATTCAAATCTGAAACATTTACTCTCATATAGGTATGAATTGTTATATTACGACTTTTTCAGCCGATGTCAGACTTGAAAAAGTCTCTGTCACTGAAAATAATATACCATTATGGTCAAAAACTGAAGGCTCAAGTTAGGAGTGTCTGTCAAGATGCTCGTCGTGCCAGCTCTCAGCTCACAGGCGTCGATGCCACATGCAAAGTGTGACTCAGCATCTCCCCATCTTACAGAGGAATTCTTCCCTCACGTCGTCCTGTGACAGAATCACCTCTCTATTACTCTCATTACTGAATACAGTCACGTCTCCTGTTTATCTGCTGACCGCAGGTTAATGAATAATAATAAATAATAATAATACTAATGATTATGCTTGGAGGGCTTAGCATGACAGCCACTCAGTCAAAGGAGAACACAGCACCCAAGAGGGGCAGAGATCGAGGGAACTGGAAAGGCATTATCCTCCTTTATCTTCAGGTTCATCAAGGGTCCTTGAGCGAGTTGGATTCTTGTGGAGACATTATACACAATTGATTGGTGTGCTGTGGAGTGAGTACAGCCTTGTGGAAGTGTGTGTATGACAAGACAATTACCTTTCAGATTACTGGGCGAGTGAGCAGTGTTTTTGAGGATCATCATAAATGCATTGGAGCAATCTGTCTCTTTCAAGGCCCCGCTGATGAGTTGGGAACGCGTTGAAGTTATAAGAAAAGGTGCATGTGGTCGGACCCCACAAAGCCTGGCACACGGGGTTTCTAACTATTTTTCACAGTTTTGTAATTCCTTTGATATTACATACCAAAGCAGATGTATGGAGGAAAGACAAAAAATTGACAACCTGGAGAAAAATAAATGTTTCCTCCAGAGTCTGTGACAAGATGAAAAATGCATGAAATCGCAACATTCACTCTTGATGTTAACACAAAATTTCCATTTCTCTGCCCACAGAGAAAACGTGAGTTCATGAACGTGTTGCCAATAGAATGAAAAAGGATGAAATGAATTTCAAAGAGGAAGCTGACATCTGTCCTTGCAGTCACATCAACCACTGATTCATCTTTACACGAGGAAACACCCCCACCCCCCACCCCCCCTCACAGCTGTTGCCATTAATGGTGAAAATTCTGATTATTGATGTAACAGTGTTTGCACTCAGCCCATATTAGAGCCTCTGTCTCTGCTGTGGCTAATTTTCCAAAAATTGTCTCACCCACTGTTTGCAGCAGACATAGACATACACTGAGGACAGTTACCCAACAAAGACTCACTGTGGCTAATACATTTTAACACATATTCAACTGCACAGTAAAAAAAAAACAAACAAACAAACAAAAAAAAAACCTGACATTCGTTTCCTTCTATGTAAACACTGCAGTGTTTGGTATGTGACAGAGATGAGGAACCACATTCCCACACCACACATGTTGCTGTGGGAATGTTCTGCAGTATTGTTTGGAGGGGACTTCACTACATTACACAGCTGCCTGGATGTTCACATCTACCAGTGACTAACATCCTCAGCAGAGTGCCAAACACCCACATGACAGGAAAGCCATTGTATTTTTGGCTGTTTAGGGACAAAATCAGATTTCCTTCTCACCACTGTGCTCAGGTTCATGCTTTTATGGAGAACACACTCTTCTCCTGTAGATAGATGCCTATATATTGTGAGTTTGACAGAATGACAGAAATCTCCAAATACTATTGATTCTAGCATCATTTTGGAATATTTCTTTCTTTTTTAACAAAAATTCTTATATGGGAGCAATTGAATTTAAGTTGAATTTACTAGAACCTAGGTTATTTGTGGAAAAAATCTGAATTTTCTCTTCGGTGCACATGAACAAGGACAAAAAGTCAAACTTTTTTTTTTTTTTTTTCACCTCCGAAGACATCTTCAAGGAATATAAAACAGGCTGCATAAGAGTGATGTTTATTTTTACACTTGCCCCCCAAAAAAGAATCAGTATAATGAGCTAGCTGTTTATTCCATGATGCAGTGAAAGTATGCTGTGACATCCTGTGGATATTTCTGATTCCATCTACTTCAGAGCCTCTGAGAAGGTGAAGCTCTCTGATCCCACATTCTGTTAAGCGCTGTGATGGTGTTTGACAGAGGTCAGCAAGGGTGATTGGTCAGCCATGGAACTTCCAGTCACAGCTATTGTGCTGCCACATAAGAAGATTATATCCATCTATCCATGTCCAGACTTACTTATTTTGTCATTTCAGCTGAGGATTATCCTGAGCTACTTAGGGAAAATGGGATTTCAGTAACTGTACACATGCAAAATGTCATTTCTGCTACAGTGTCATAATGAATTCTGTGGCGCTGGAAGGTCCCGTGCAGACTCATGGATTTCGGTCCAGGCTTAATGTAAAGAACTTACTTCTCAGATTTTGAAGAGGTATTTTTAAGACCATCAGAATGTTTCTGGCAAATACATCACAACTGTGTTTCCTGAAATCTCAGTGAGATACATTTAAAGATGACAGTTTGACATTTGGCACCTTAAACTGGCAAAGCTGTCCTGATATTCTCATCCCCCACCTGCTACAGTGAGGGGAAAGAAATGCATGAATAAGGAGAATTAGCCTGGGGACTACATCTGTATTCATTTCCCTCTAACCTCATGGATCTGCAATCCTCCCAACATCTGCTTTACCTAGCTCCCTATAGCCTGAACCATGTCTCCGACTAATTACAACATCTTGAGGAACTAAAGCCAATGATGAGAAAAGCAGGTGTGCAGAGCTAGAGGGCCCTGCTAACCAGGATTTCAGGCACAACACAAGCAAATGAATTCACCTTGTAATTGGATGACTACGGGAGCACACAGAGGACGTTCAGGCAAGTCTATATAGAATTTTGCTGTGCATACATACCAAGTCTTAGGACAGAAATGCTGAATTTTGAATGGATGGAGGTAACTAAATTTTAATGTACCATCTACTTTTTTAAAAGTCAGTCAGAAAATGCTGTCAAATTATATCTGAGCCATAATTTTCCCATGATTCCCTTGTTTGCAACATGGATTCTTCTGTTTCATGTGTTCGCCCCAAGCGTTTTAGATTTTAAATTTTCCTCGAATAGAATTGGCCTATGTTTTTTCTTCACTATTTCTCCAGTTCTGATAGATCCACTTCTTGTCCACTTCGCCACCCTGAATGACCTTTTTAAAAAAAATATAAGTGACAGATGACCGTAACAGCAGTGGACACGCTATGTTTATTTGCCTTAATTCAAGTGGAGAGCAGTCAAGTCCCTCACTTTCCTCCTGAAGTAGTTCTCTGCTCTGCTCTGTTTGCTCTTCACACATTTATATTTCCAGGCAGAGTTGTAGTCTGATGACCTTTTTCACTCTCCTTAAATACACTCTGAATGTACCTAAGAGGTCTTGGCTCTACTGCTTACATAAAGTTGGCCGTTCTGATTTGATGATGTAGTCTTGATGATAAACCTAAATGGTTGTGAGGGAGTACATACTGTGGTTGGATAGATAGGCTCTAGCAAAGCTCAGAGCTGTAGGGGATCCACTTTAATGTCTTTCTGGGTAGAGCTAACTACAAACAAATGGTCAGCCTGTCTGCAGCTGCAGGTTAGCCTCAGGCTGGGTAGACTGACATATGGCTGAAAAGATCAGCGTCCTCATGTGAGTTGGAAATGTGATGTTTATCTGATAGCACAGCTGTGACTGGGTAAGTTTAGATGCAACTTTAAAGACACAGTGAAATGAAAAATACATTTCCCAAGTTCCTGTGTCCCTGTGTTAATTGTTCATTCATCTATTGCTAAATTCTAAATATGTTGTGTACGACTAAATTTGTTTATAGACTTACGTCAAAATGCCTCTTTTTTTTCTTCCTATGAAACAATAAATTACTTTTGATGACTCATGAGAGGCAGTTTCACAAATTCATGCAATCAGATGTGATCTGGGCTGACCAGTGAAGCCAATCATAGTTTAGTTTGAAGCAAGCAGAGAAATGTTGTACTCGAAGGTGTGTGTTTGGATTTCAGGTGGTAAACCTTAGAAAACAAAGAATGTGACTGGGGTCTAATTTGTTCATTTAACCCTAATCCTCCCCCTCCTCCTGGTCTAACAATATACGCAGAGGCATATGTGCCTGAGGGTCTGTAAACTGGTTCACAGCACATCACAGGTGAACAAGCTGACTGCAGTAAGCTCTGACTGAGGGCCAGCAAATGGTAAATATTCTTTAAATAATAAATTATGCCAAACAAAACATGAAAATAGCGAAGTGATGGTTTCACCACAAATAACCTGTGAAAGTAGTAGTAACAAAGAGTCTCACAAGATGACAGAGGAGATGTGATTTCATTATTGCACATCTTGCTTTGACTGTGTGTAAATGTGGAAGGATGCTTTCACAATATGAGACTCCAAATGCAAGAGGTGAAGAACAGTAATACACATTCATCAATTCTGAACTGCTGAATGTACCGGTGAGATACAGTATATCACCGATTCAGTATTGATGCCCAGCTACCTCAGGTTTAACTGAGGTGATCCTTTTCTGGGTAGCACATGAAAGATACAGTTCATGGCTACAAACTGAGGGCCTGTCTCTATCAAAGGCTTATAGTATGAATCAAATTAAATCTAAAATGTCAGCACTTGTTCATTCTTAAACGCCGTTTACACTGAATTACACCTTTTGTGGTGGGCTCATGTATTTTGTAAAGTACCACCCTGCCACCATGTTTCCCGAAGAGCGTTCCACATTTCTCTCCGAGGTCGATACAGAAATGTTAATATATGCTTTTGTTTCTTCTGTTTGGTGTGTCTAAGAACCCAGAATTAATTTCAAGACTTTATTGGTTTTTAAACCACTGAGAGGTTTAAAAACCTCTCAGGTTTTTATCTTTTTATCTCTGTGATATGGTTTAGTAATACACGTCTGCAACGTCCCTTGGCTCCTTAGCTGGATCTTTTTAAGTGTTTTTACCTAACGGTTAATGTAATTAATGGGTGAGCTAAAACACTATGTAACATCGCCAGCTTATAACGTTATTATGGCTACACGATAGCAAACAGTTGCCTATTTACACCTTCATCAGACACTGAGTAACGCAGACATTCATTCATCTGGGGTCAGCTCTGGCCACCTGGTGAATGTAAATATTAATTCCAGCATTAATTATCAACGCTCTTTTGGTCTCCAACCCCTGAAAAACATCTGGCTCTTAAACTGCTAAATGCTCCGCTATGTTGACCAGTGAAATAAAAAAGTCTGTCAGTCTGTTAATTAATGAAAAAAAGAAAAGAAAATGCTGCCTCCGTTTAAACGGGGGTTCTCGCAGACTGGAAAACCAAAACAATGAGATAGTAACTCCTTGCACTTAACTGTCATTTGATCTATTGTTGATCTAAAAATTTTGATATCAGCTGTAAGATTGCTTTGAGGATGTATTTGAAATCATCTCCATAAGAGCAATCCAAAATCTGAAACCTTAGAGTTCACTTTACCCAATATTGTTTCTGTGTTTGTGAAGGGATTTTATATATTTCAGACAAGTTGACTTTACAATGAGCTAAAACTACAGTTCATAGTTATTAAATGACTGTGTCCCCAGGTCGTTTCCTTATCATGTAAATGAGGCTTCAGTTTTCCCAAACCATAGAGAATGACAGTTTCTATACCGCTATTATCTCCCTGAGAAGAGATGAACTGGGGCCAAATGGAGTAATGCTCCTGGTGAGGGACACTGAGGAGGTCAGGTCAGCCATTCAGTGGGGACAGTAATGGCCGCTTTGTGTCTTGCCCTGACAATGACAGTGATGATTATGAGTGCACCCTCGAGCCACATGAATTCCCAGAGAAGTCGTAGATGACACTGTCGCTCGGGCCGCAGGTCTTGGGTGGATCAGATGGCACAAACACAAAACAGGATAAATGACCTGCTCACCTTTTACGAGAGGTGTAAAAACCATACATTCTCACCATAATAGTTATCCAGTGCCTTTTTTTCTGCTTGGCTGTTCCCATTGGAAAAAAATATATATATTGGGAATAAAACAGATCTGTGCGAGCCTATTGCCCCCAGAAAAAAAACAATTAGATGATAAAAATAAAAGTCCTCATTAGGTTATCCAATAATTGTGCCTTAGTGAGGCAAATGTATGTACTTGAATTTATTAACCTCGAGCTTCTCAATACATCAAACCCCATTTTGAGAGTATCACCAGTATTTCTTCAGCAATAAGTAGCTGTTCAGTGTATTTCCATTTTGTAACTGTCTCTTTACATAGTAATTTTGTCCCTGGTGGAGTCTGCTGTTCCCACACAGTATTCAAATTGCCTACCCACACACAAGATATTCACGGGAAACAATGCATGCATCGGCCACATGATGTGAAAAACAACAAAACAACATTCAGTCATGAGTAGGGTTGTCAGTTTTTCTGACAAATCTAAAAAAAAAAAAAAAAAGAAAGAAAGCAGCCAACATGTAGTTTGTTTGAATTTGAATGCCTCCCACAAAGCCTTAGTCTACACCTATGTGAGGATGTAAAATTGACATGTAAAAGTGACTTCCAATTTGTTGCCATGGTGATTGTACTGTAAGGCAATTGACTTTTTAGAGGGTCGAAAACAACCTCAGCTTCAGATTTTTCCATCTGTGGTTACAAATCCAAACCATTTTGACACATGTCCTCTCAGATGTTTTGGTGTCATGACTATCTGTTCAGCACTGCTCGCTAGTTTCCTCCATTATGTGTTAACAAAGAGAAGTACTGACTAATTTGCTGAGGGCTACAAGGCATGCAGCCGATCCGCTGGAGAACAAAGCGCGGCCTGTTTCAATTAAACACAGTGAATGTTTAAATTGGTTTATCAGTACAGTTTAATTATTTAATTTTTTTGTCACTTACAACTGAGAGTTTGATTTTTGAATAGCAACAGGGCTTAATATGTTCGTGAGTGTTAATGTGTTGGATGAGATTGTTGACTGCATTACATTAAAAGTCTTTTATGTCTCATACTGATACATAATTTGTGTTTCCAACAGAGCAGCCAAAGTTTACCTGCTGCCCCAAGTGGTTGATACATGTGTCATTTGAAATTGGACTGTGGGAATGGTATTATTTAAGTACACACATTCAAATGAAACATAGTAACATTAGCATTCATTGGTACTGTGTGGTCACCTGATCATTATAAGATCAGTATTCACTTTCATTTAGCTCTGTGTTTGGGCTCCACCAACGTGAGGGAAATATCAGGCTATTTAGCTGCAAAATGCTCCACTGTTTTCACCAGCTGGTAGCTGGTCTGCTGGTTTGATGCTGGGCAGGTAGCATACTGTGGGTTTTCAGAGCTCTTGGCAGAAAACGGCTGCCTGCTGCTTGATGCCTGCAGCCTGCCAAAAACAATGCTGACGAGAGCAGTGAGACTGAACCAAAACAGTGAAGTTGTGGGCCAGAAAACCAAAACAATGATTTGAAAGTCGCTGTAGAACTCCGAGAGGAACTGCAGAGTCAGGGGATAATTCTCTGTGAATTCATGACTACGAGCCATCCATTGTTAATATGACAATACTGATTATAGCAGCATAAATGATTTGAACTTTTGTATCTTATGAGTATGACTTACACAATTATGACACAGTAAGTCATTATCACTATGCACCTTCTATTTATGACTTAAAGTAAACTAACAGTAGAAGATTATTTAATTACAGCTTGATATTTCATAAGTATGTCAAATTAAGTCAGAATTATCAGTTCATGTTAAGCCTTGTCTTACTATTCCAAGTCAAACATTAAAATTAGATACTAGTTGATAACTATAAGCTATAGTAAGTCAACTTCCTGTCTTATTTATAGGATACGCATATATTCTAGTTCCAGATGTCTTTTTGTATTCATATACTGTGAATTGTCTAAAATGGGAAAGTTATTCACTGCTTGCTTTGAACCCCGACATCATCTCAGCAACATTAATACACAGGACAAGCAAGAGAAGAGTGTCTTACATCTCTGTGAACACTCTGTAGGATAAACATGAATCATACTTCATGGTAACAAGTCCATCCTTGCCCTTGTTGGTACAGCTGTATCTAGGAGCAGACAGGTTCTCTTGCTCCATTGTTGTCCTGGATGGCATGATGTGAAGCATTGTGTGAAAAATTGGCTGCACTGTGGCTGAGGGAGATGTTTTTCATGATGCATGCTTCTACAAAAGATTGAAAATGGGATTCAGCGTTGTTGACAATGTACAGAGTGGTTTATACAGTGATGTGCACTGTGTGGGAGTGTTGTGTGAGAGAGAAACCTATCTGACAGATATCTGAATGCTGCAACTGAAAATGTCTCGCATGAAATTTCATCCCTCTGCTCCTACAGAGTAGAGAACCTCAGCAGGATTCCTTGTGGAATAAATCCCAGCTCCTCACCTTCCTGGTAAACACAGTCAGAGGAGATTTCATTTCTACTTCTAAAGCTTTGCCTCTTTATTTTGATACATCTGTATGACTGCACACACTTTGGATGTGTTAGACTGCATAATGCTCAGTTCAGACTTACCAAATCACAGTTATTCATGTGTGGAAACAATGAAAATCCCATTGCTATTTATCAGTCACTGAGTTATTTTCCTCTAAAGGACTTTAATTTTGTTAGTCTGAGCTTCCCAAAGTTTCTCAGTCACTTTGTTTTTAACCTCAAAACAAGAGTAATTATGTAAATCTGGAACATAATAGGCATAAAAAGTGCTGTTGTTTCTTTGCTTGGATGATTAGTGTAGCCAGGTTCTTTATGCATGCACACAAATTAATCATCAGATTCACTTTTCATTTCTCAACAGTTCACAGGCTGTTGACGGCAACGATGGCTAAATATGTCAGCTGACAGTGTAAGCATCAGTACCTGTCCATAAATAATCATTTTTCCGGTAATTAATGTATGGGAGTGTATTTACCAGGGGAGATGTCTACATCCTCGCAATATAAATTAGGTGTCAGTCACCCCCCACTCCAAGCATGGCTGCCCATGCATTAATTTCAATAGTGAAAACAACAGTATATACTGTCTCCCATTAACTCCCATTAACTAAGAATGGAAGTATTGTAATAGTTAACTAATTAGTAGAAAAATATTTTGCTGACTGTTTTTTTTTTATGAATCCAGTTATTAAATAATAATTCAGGAAATCAATAAAATTGTGTTCAGCTGTTTGATTACTGATATTTTCACACTTTATAATAAAATGTTACTATTAAGAAATAATGGGCAAAACTGACATTGACTTTTAGTTTCTTCTATGAGTGTTGCTCCAAATACCACCTCTCATAAACTCCAGACAACAGGCTCTGTTATAAACTTATAGCGTCTAATCAAAAACTGAGATAACCCCAGTGACATCACTATGACATCATCAGGGTTGTTTCTCAAATCTGACACAGCTCATCCACATGAGCCACAGAACTAACTACACTCCACGCAATTAATCACTGGAATGACCCTTTGAATCAACTGCAAAAGTTACAAATGTTAATGAGCTGATAATAAAGGGTAAATCCATCACGCCTTTAAATGTAAGTGTTGACAATTTGTTAACAGATTTATTTTGGTCCAGATGCTGAGCAGCACTTTTCCAGCTGTTTATTGGAGTGGACTGATGAACGAAAGAGCAATGAAGGAAAAGAAAGTGTCCTGCGAGAAGCTAATTATTATTTAACATCAATTACAACTAAAAAGCCTTTATAAAGGATATCTAAATACAGACTCTACAGACTGGTGCTCTTCAGTGTTGCAGCCACACTGTTATTTTGACTGATATAACATGAGCCCTTTTATATAAAATTGTTGCCCAGTGAAACATAGGAAATGAAAGAGGTCAGTCAGGTTTTATTTGGACAATGGGAACACAGACAGAGGAGAGACATACATGTAGTGGTCCTGCACTGTTTGTGGCCAGGTCTGTAGAGCCATTTAAGACTGCAGAGACAACACCTCTATCACCCAAGTCAAAAAATTATGTTACAGTAAAGGATAAATATTTGAGCCTTAACACAAATTCATGAAGATATTTGCGCTTGCAGTCTGCATGGTGGTCTGTTTATCACATAATTTCATGACTATGAGCTTAATCAGTATAAACGAACGCATTGCAGTTTTCCACCATAGTCAGCGTTCACTCTTTGACTCATTTATATGTGTAAAAACATTTTTAATTTTGCAAAAGGCCCATTCATCTATGGCTATGATCTGTTTAATGCAGTATTCTCTACACATAAGACAAGTGTTTGAAATGATATAAGGATATTGCTGCACGTTGTTGAGACTGTCCTTAGTATAAAATAAGAGTCCTCCAATTGCCATAGAGTGCCTCGATGAGTCAGATGATGTTTGGTAACTCTGATTGGTTAAACATTCAGTCTCTATCAAATGAGACAGACGAGCGATATCAATGAGCAAATTGGCTTGTTGATTAAACACTGAAACTGAGATCATACAGAGAAGCTTTCAACAGATGCTGTGAAGCCTTTTAACTAATGACTCAATCTATGTTTGCCAGGTGGAAAATACTTCTCAACAAAAGAGCAAACAGATGTTCAATGGCATGAAGAAGTGGCGCTGCAGTCTAATTGAAATGAGCTTTTACTTAGTTTAAATACACTTTAATGCTGCATTGCTAGCAGCTGAGAAAATATTATATTAAACTGGTGAAAAGAAACATCTGCTAATGGAAAGAAATTTGTACTGTTGACTCACTGTGCACATATTGATTTGCATGCACCCTTGGGCCTCTTTTATTCCTTCTTGGATTTTCATTAGAGCCAGCAGAAGGCAGCCGAAGCCCCTCCCGCATCACAGCTCGCTGGTGGTTTTCACGGCCTGAGGCACTGCTTCAGCCACACAGGCTCCCAGACGGACCACAGGCCAAGACTGTCCCTAGTGTAAAGTGTGAAAGGTAAGGAAAGGAGGGGAGGGTCAGGACACTGTGCGAGCAGGATATCTAGAAAGGCGTAGTGTTTCCCTCCAGCCAGAATAGCTTGGCCCAGTGGGGAGTTGTGATAGCCTGTCCAACATTAGTGACCTCATCTATACCTCAAAGTAATGAAATGGCTGGATTTTGGATCAGCTCAGGGGGGAAAAAAAAGTCTATATGAGTGAGATGAAAAAGGAAGGAGGAAGGACTTTTCTGAAGTGTAGTAAACAACCTCCATCTGTGTTCTCCTCTACCTGTGAAGGTATATGGTGGCCAAGAGTACCTGCTGTTCTTCTCTGCTCTTGTCTTTCACAGCAGAAAACTCTCTGTTCACAGCGTCTGTGGGAAAACACAGATGATGAAAGCAACATAAAGAGAGATAACAGTGTACTTCCCTGTGTAGCTCCCTGGGTGTACAGTAATTGTTGTAGCATCGTGATGGCACCTGAAGCAAATCTGGTGAGGTGCACATTTTGAAGGACCCTAATGTCATCATTATCTCCTGCTGAGGTTGCCCGCATGTATTTCCTCAGGGTCTGCTCGTGTCGTATCAGGGCCATGTCAGAGGCATGTTAGGGGTTCCTCCTACAGCGGAGTCACTCTGCTGGTCTCTCCTTTGGTGGCTTTGCACGAGAAGGAAATAGATACTAGGCTGCTCAGTGAAAACAGAGAACAGAAGTTCAGCTGTTTGTATTGAGTTAGATTACTGACAAATCACCACATAAATAACTTTATGGTGGCACAAGAGGCAAAGTAATTAGGCTTCATCCTCTGTAGATCACAATTGTCTGGACAAATGTTGATGGAAATCCATCCAATATTTCTGACAGACACTGCCATCACAAGCGCTACAACTTAGACTGGATAAAATGCACTGATACTGTGCTTTTTCCCTTTCCTTTCAGTTGTTTTCTATTTCTTATTTCCTTTTGAGATAAACATGATTTGAGTGTTTGGCACCGGGGTTCCTGTCAACCTGTAAGTGATGTAATATTGACGTTGCCATGGAGTCACTGAGTTAAACCATGGGCCACACCTGAGACCCTTGTTTGTAACCTAAGGTTGAACAATATTTAAGCAAATGGACAGTTTCTATTGACTGAAATAATGATGCTCTGGTCTAAAAACTATAAGGGACTTAAGGTGATGTTTATTAGTCACTGTTGACACTGTGACTGGTGCTCATTCTGCATTGCACTTTCTCCATCACTGCATGACACTGTGACTGGTGCTCATTCTACATTCACATTTGCATTTAGCCATATCACCACAAATTTGCATTTACTTAAGTTGCCCCAGACACATAGTGAATCTGAGGCCTATTGGGCCCCTCAAGGTCTGTGGCCCCATGGCAGTTGTTCTATTTGCCTGGTTAGTAATACAGCCTTGGGTTCTGATGGTTAACCTGAACGTTAAAAGGACATGGGCCTCATTTATATCCACTATAATTAGAATCCTTCATTTGCACATGAAACAGTGAAGCATGTTCTATCTGTACAAGCACTCTGTGCTCTATGCTAATGCTAATGAGTAGCGTTTTTGTATTCTGTCAAGCTACTGACTCCTTGTCTACTCTTATTAACTACTGTGGATAATGTAGTACTTTGTTGTGCATATAATTACACTTTTATGCAAGTTTTATTGTTCCACTAAAGTTTTTTAGTTTAATTATGACTTTCCTGCAAATCTCATTTGTAACCCTGCCTTCCTACCAGACGGTAAACTTTGAATTGATCTGCTTAAAACGACTTCATCAGTGCATACCCAAGCATCTAAGTGACTTTTTTTTTTAATTCTGTCTATAAGTTCCACTTAATATGGACATGCGTAATATCTTAGGAAATGTATCATCCTACCTAACAGGTTAGAACATTGAGAAAACCATTCAGGTTTAATTGTGTATTTTAAAGAGCAGAATCAGGCTCTAAAAATGTGACTGTGGAAAAGGAGGGTTCACTGCTGCCTGTATTATTAGCCAGCTTTAAAGATGTTAATGCCTTTGAATAATAATAAGTGCAAGGTCTGCCAGCACACCTTATCCCACAAACAGCATTCATCTAAACCCATACCCTTGAGACCTCAACACACTCACACACACACCCACACACACACACACAACCACGCACAAACAAATGCACCAAGCACTGAAGAACCCTTCTCTTTCATAGAACGCAACTTAACAAATAATGTTAAGTTGTGTTTTTGTCTTGTGTCTATGTTGTCTTGTGTTTTCCGCTTTTATTTTGAAATCTTATCTTCCCTTGTTTCAGGTTGCTTGCCCTTCCTTCATGTTTCCCGCCAGTGTGATTGTTTTCCCCGCCCTGATTGTTCCCACCTGTTTTCTATTACCATGTGTCTATATATTGTCTGTGTCTCCCTTTGTTCTGTGTCAGTTCGTCCTGTCTCATGTCAACCAGCGTGTTATTCTTGTCAGTGCTCTTCTAGTCAGGTCTCGTGTTATTTTGTACTTTGTTTTCTTGATTTTTTCTGCCTTTGTTGCCCTGCTTTTTGTGGTCTTGTTGGAGTTAGTTTTCCTCTGAGAGTGATTTTGTGTTTACCTCGTTAGAGTGATTATTTGTTCTTTTTTTTGTATTTTGTCTCCTTGCCTTTTTCCCCTGTTTGGGTGAATATTATTTGTTACTTTGTAAATATTATTTTTTGATTCTGCTTCTCGGAGTCGTGCTTTTGGGTTCAGTCTATGCTCAGTCGTGGCACTCCGCCTCCACTCATGTGTTCATGGCCGGTGACTGACAGCACTGAACAAGGTCAGGTCAGTCATGGCTAACACTTGTTCTCTGCGGGAGCAGACTCTGCTCATGAAAATGTAAATGCAGGTCCCATGTAGAGACTATGATTCCATGTAATTTGTACAGCCATGACTGGTCTAGAATAAACAGCGATTGATAGGCAGGCTATCAGTGGAATCGGCCTCTTTTCATGCTTTTAATGAAGGTGTCAGGGGAATGCAATCAGGATGACTGAAGGGCAGCAGTTTCTATGTTTATACAATCCAGCATTGATCTTTAGAGGGGAAATGGAAGTGAGAATTAACTGCCACAAGAATTAAAACCAAAACCTCTGAGTGGTTGTGTCATATTTGACTTTGCACACAAAAACAATGCACTTTCTCCATCACTGCATGAAAAATCGTATATCAGATATTTTCAGACTATAGGTGAATACATCAGTAAATTAGAAAATATAAAATATTCTTGTATAATTAAAATGAAATCAAAGGCTTTTTTTCCATCAAGCAGTAAGACAAAAATTTTAACTTTAATAAATACCTCATTTTATTTCTGTAACTGCTTCAGTTTCCTATTTTTTTGGTCTTGGCTGACATGTAGTGATTTATCTAAGCTCACCCAGAACTTTATCAGGAACAGCATACTTATACTGGGTAGTTCCTCCCTTTGCTCTCGAACAGCCTCAGTTCTTTGTGGTTCATGGTTTACACAAGATTGCATCACATCATTTCTGCAGATTTGTCATTTCACTTTCAAGCTGCCAATCTCCTGTTCTGCCACATCCCACAGGTGTTCTACTGGATTCAGATCTGGTGACTGGGGAGGTCACTGAAGTTCACTGAACTCTCAAATTCTGACCTTACCATCTGCAGCATTTCCATCCACACAACTCCTCATGGGTTGCTTTTTGTTTTTGGCTCCATTCTGAGTTAAAGTCTAGAGACTATAGTGTGTAAAAGTCCCAGGAGATCAGTAGTTCCCGAAACACTCAACCCAGCCTGTCCAGGGCACGGTCAAAGTCAGTAAGATCACATTTTTCCTCATTCTGATGTTTGATGTGAACATTAACTGAAGCTCCTGACCTGTATCGTGATTTTTTAGTGAGCCGAGCCATAAGAACTGGCTCTCTTAAAAGAGCTGGAATTCCCATCACTAATGGGTGTATAATAAAAACAGCGGCGAGAAAAAGAAAATGTGGTGAGGGAATGTAAAAGCATAAAGCTTTCCATTTATTTTTACCCTCAGCTTTACATATATATCTAAAAAAAGATAAATGCATGCAGATATATTTTTGACTTGTCTGATAACCTTTTCCCCGTCTGTCTAAAGTAGGTATGTGGCCTCCACAGTCTACAACCAGGAATGATAACAAAAGAGTGATTCCCAATAGAGCCGTGTTCACAGATTTAAATTCTTAGCATGCGGTTGTTTGACATGCCGGTGGTCTCAGTGTTTCCCTGACTGACATTGTAACATGCAGGATTCCTCACACAGCTCATCCCACACAACACTGCTCATCCCTGTCAGACGCCGCCAGCCTTTCCCTGCAAAACAGAAGAGAAAAATGTTCAGCCACTGACGGATAGACACAGCTGGAAAAGAAAGAGAGAGAGAGAATACTTTTCTGGGGTTTGTGGCAGGTGACTTTGAGACTCTGAAGAACTCTGAAAAGTAGAGTATAAAACCTGTATTGAGTTGCCCTTGTGTCAAAACATCTTTTCCTAGTGCTCTTGCAGGTGAAATGAGAAATTGCCTTCATGCCTTATTGAGAATCAAAAGGGAGGAAAAATGGCACTGGCAGAATGCAGACGTTATGTCAAGCATTTGCAGCTGATGTTCAATTTTCCGATTTGATGTTGTAGAATGAGTCGATAATAATTGAAGGAATGATTCATTTTTTTATCAAGTCGGCTCCGAGAGACAGGAAAGACTCCTCTTTTTTCCCCCCTCTTCTTCCCTTTTTTTGTTTTCCATAAAGATTACAGTGTAAAGGAGATCGCAATTTATTTCAAGGACCTTGAGTTATGGGATGATAAAGTTTAGGATTAATTCTAACTGACAGTGCGGGTGCTCACCTTCAGCTTTCTTCTGCAGAAGACATATTTCACACTGTGAGTGCCAGGAAAAGGAGGACGTGAGATACACAGTCAACTGATGGCTCTGTTTACATCAGTTAATGGCTAATGGAGACCTTCTATTTACTCTGATTTTGCAGTTTTTTTTCTTTTTGGAGCACAAGTCAGATGTTGACACAGATCTGTTCAACTGTCCAAACATAGAAAATAGCAAATAATCATTAAGAGTGGATGGAAAAGTGGTTCCCAGATAAACTGAATGGTTATCTTCATTATGACTCACAATTGTAGCGGACTTGTCCTGCAGTAGTCCATGATACGTTTCAAATTCACACTGCACTTACCATAATACATTAAATACACGTTCCATCAAACTTATGTCAACATACAGCCACACACACAACATCTGTTGTTGAGAGCAGCTCAGATGTAATTTAGATTTATGAATTTGATGATAAATCAAATGTATGTTTCATGCAAATGTCTATAATCCTCAGATAAGTTCTGAAAATGTGCTTCTTTCATCAGTTTTGATTGTGTCTCTAATCTTGATCAGTGATGGCGAAGACTTATCATTCTGTGTTTTTTATACAGAAGTCCTGACAAAGTTATTTTGTAGCTGTTAAATCAACATGAAGTGAATGTGGATATATATAATTATTTAGCTTAATAGAGGTATTTGTCATACAGCACAAATCATTGCCTGGGTCTAAATTATTGCACGATTTAAGTCCAACTACATGCACTTGAATTGCATTTTTTTTTCTGACACAGCATAAACATGGGCTCTGTAAATTACATTTCCTGTGCCGTCTTTACAGGAATGATCTGTACCCAAAACAGAGAAACAGAGGTTTTCTTCTGTCTTATGTAGAACATAAATAGACAAATTTATTACATATAGTAAATAAAATAACTAAAAAAAAATAAAAAAGGGCCCATACAGAGCTGATGAGTCTGATGAGAGCAAATCAAAACAGTGATTTGAAAGATGCTGAAACAAACTGTGGAGCTGAACCACAGAGTCGTTGCAATGAGTGATTCCTTTCACATAAACATAGTAATTTGATTGATTGTTAGAATTAAAATGTGAATTACTTTAAACTACTTTAAACTTTGAATTTGCCAAATGTCACCATACTATAACTGGCTTATTCTAATACTGTCTAGCAAGCAGACCCCAGTCTGAGAGAGGGCACAATAAAGCCATGAACTTTAAACTGTCACCAACTCTCACCCTCCTATCTCTGGCATGGACACATCTTGTTGCACCTTGAGTTACTTATCTCTTTTTTTCTACAAACGTAATGGACCAAAATATACTTTGATGACAAAGATGGAACAGCTCACTGACCATTTCATAAAGGTACCTGAAAATGTCCATCTTGGTCATTTTAAATGCTAAATGATTCTTATTCTTTAACACCACTGTGAGCAAAATGTCATCCAGTTTTAGCTGGCACAAGTTTATTTACATTGTGTCTCAGCTGTCAATCAATCACGTACATTCATCTGCCTGCTCTGAGGCTAAAGGAGCATTCCTGTTCTATCACCATTCACCTTTTTTCTTCCTTCCACTAATAAGAGAGTTGCAATGCATTTGAAAACAACTCAGATAAAAGGAAAGTCTTTAATGGTCTCAGCAGGATTTAAGACCTGGGTCTTCCACTGAAGCTTTGTGGTGCTGAGCAGCTTATTAGGTGATCCAAAGCGTAAGTAGATAATAGTCCAAACACTTATTGTTACTTTAGACAATTCAGTTTTTAACCCGCTCACTCAAGTAAGGCAGTTTTCTGTCAATACTTTTTTCAAAGATGAGCACTGTTTATAGGCAGTTCTGAAACCTGGTTTACTTCCACAATATACAGATGAGTGGTGCATGAAACTGAAATGAAATCTCCTCTTTAATCTCTAGTCAGGGCTGTTCTGTTCATTGACTTATTTATGGCAAAAGCATCACGGACACTCAGGTATGAAATGTTAATGTAAGCACCGTAATCCGGATTTAAGAAGATTAGACCAAATTATAGCTTCCATATGGTCAATAGGCAGGTAATCACTGAGTCTTATCCTTTCCAAAGAAATGGAAATTTCACAACCCAAATGAAACTCCTCAGTCTGTTAGGATATTATCTTTGACCGTTAAGAACATCTCTTGGTATTATGCTCAGTATTCTGCTAATTAATATTTTGGTATTATGCTTCAGACTCATCTATTCACTGATCATAAAAGATACAGCAGAACAAGGCTCACCTTGGGTTCCTCTGGTTGTCAGATCCAGCTCTCTTCTTCTATATTTGGACATGTTATGATCATTTATAACTCCCCAGCCTAAAAATGATGTGTCACACACTTCATTACCATGAAGACTAATGGGTTCGGAAACTATTGTGACTCTGTTCAAAGGCAAAATCTTTTTTTTTTTTTTTTTGGTAAAATAGGCCTACATCTTGCATTCAGAATTCTTCACTCCAGCTTGAAATAGCTGCAGAGGACCCCCTCTCTGTTTAAGCACTTGCTTGCGTCTTGGATTGAAGTGGACCACAATAAAGCCAAAAGGTAGTGTTAAGATAAGGCCCTGCCTGCAGGTGATAAATGAAGTATTCAGAGTGTCTTGCTTTGTTCTTTATTTCCCTTGTTCCACCTGACAGAATCAAGCAGAATCTGCCTCAAAACGTCCTCCAGTCAGCCGTTTGAAAAGGTAAGTGTAGCTGGACCTATCCAGGCTGTCACGCAGATTTTTTCCCCTCTTTTCAGGAGACATATCAAAACACTGTGGCATTTCAAAATGCTACAGATTTGACTGGTGCTGTCTCCTGAACATATGCACTGTCTCACACTAACAAAGACACTGCTGTCGGCTTATTTTTATCTGGTTATTTATAGGCAGCACAGGTTGGTCTGGTGGTACAGACAGTGCTATCAGATTGAACTGGAATACTGCATTGCATTTATAGGAGACAGTAAAGACACAGAGAAAATACATAAAATAAACCAAGATGACTTTGCTTCACCCTGTGCTGTAACTCAGACTTTTCCAGAAGTAATTTTGCTTTTTGTAAAACTCTATTTTTAAAGCTGAGAAGAAAACCAAAGCCCGCCCTGAAAAAAAAGAAAAAGAAATCAATTAAATGCTTGTGGAGAAGCAGATCCCAGGATTGTTGATGTGTGGCCGTTCCTGAAATATGAGCTTCACTGACAGATGACATGTGAGTAACCTTTTTTTGGTTTTGCTTTTAACATCCGTGAACACATAAATCAATTATTTGCCCTCATTTCACACATTTATCTTGAAGTGGGGGCGATAAAACATTTTACTCACGTTTTTAGTAGCATTTTTTACAGCACGCACAGCAACAACAAAAGTTGCTCATCCATCCAGCAGCAGTAAGGGATTGCAGCAGATGAGCTCTATAATCCACTGGTAAAAACAAAATAAAATGTGCTCATCTATCTGTAATTACCACACGTGTGTTATGTGATGCTCGTACTAATTCCCAGACTGTGTGTGCGGCTGTAGCTCCAAACATTTCCCCATGACACTGTCTTGGAAGCAAATACTGTCAGTGTGTCAGTATTGCCCATAGCAGTGGTTTGATAGTCCAACAACCCCGACTACTTTTTGTGCAATCCAAAATCAGTTGCACTCTATACTGCGCTGCTTTCCAATGCTTAATTAGCAAAGAGCAGAGCAACGTCTGACTACCCCAGTTATAAGTTATTAGGCATCATTTGGAAGATTTTACCCCTTCACTTCAAAGAGTGGATAGTAGAATGACATGATGATGACATGATACCTGCTTTGTACCCTGATTAAATCCAGATTCAGTATAACTGTGAACTGAATTTCAGTGTAAACTCCGCTGCCTTCCACAGATTGCTTACTGACACAGTTACACCTGAGAGGAGTGAAGTTAATGTATGCACTCTTTGATGCATTTACAAGTGTCTCTCAGGATCTGTCCAAGATACATGAAGTGACTAAATGGGGTCAATGAGGGCATGAAGCGAAGGCCAATGACATGCAGCAAAAGGTCAACAAAAAGCTGGAATCAAACCAGGGACGTAATATCCCCAATAATGGGATATGGTTTGCATCTCACCCACAAGGTTAACAGGATGCCCCATCCATACCTTCTTATGGACCATTGTTTTCCCATGTTGGCTTAAAGTCAACTTACACTTATCTACTTAGAAAGTCTATCTGCTGAGGAAGATCCTGTGATATGGTTGAAACTAGTAAGTGGACCTTGAACAACTAATAGTCACTGAGGTCATATCAACAGATCTATGTCAGCGGCAGCAGAGCAAAATCTGTCTGCTGATTAAAATATGAGATACAGATGAAAGCTCTGGGAAAAGATGATAAGTTGACCTTTTGTCAAATCTCATACTTATATATACTGTCATACTTATTTAAAAAAAACAGAAAAAAACAAAACATTTGCCCTTGTGTCACAAATATCTTGGAGTGGGGGCAATAAATCTTTTTACACACATTTTTTTTAGATGAGTAGCATTTCTTGCAGCATGCACAGAAACAACAAAGTTGCTCATCCATCCAGCAGCAGTAAGGGATTACAGTCGATGAGCTCTATAATCCACTGGTAAGAACAAAATAAAATGTTCACGTCTATCAGTTTGTTTTTTTTTTTTTTCTGTAAAAACTAAAAACACTATCTGCAAGTAAAAACGTACTGTGTTTTGTCTGGTGCGAAGATGCAGAGACTCAACAGCTTATTCAAACGAAAATAAACTCTTGAAAATAAGCAAACAAGTTAATCAAATTCACATTCAGCCAAATGATACACACAGTAAGATTCTAGTTAATTTTCACGTTTTTTTTTCCAACAGACTTCAGATCCACCCAAACAAACAAATAAATAAATACATAATCAGAGCATTTATTATTGATTTGAGCTCTGTTATGAGCTCCTCACTGGTTTGTCAGGATACAAAGATCACCATGAACTTATGAACTCCTTGTAGACACTTTATATTTCATTTTCTTTTAACCAATTTGACATTTCTTCTTTTTTTGGTCATGTCAAAGGAAGACTAAATGCTGACTGACAGCCTGCGATTTTCAGAGATTAAAAAGAGAGACAGAAATACAAGAGAAGTCATGCATCACTTAGAAATGCCAAAGGCAATTCTTTTCTGGTTTGATATGGAGAGCCGATGAAATCCTTTGCAGTGGACTTTGCTCCTTGGTAAGTGAAGCCTTTATAGGAGAACTGAGGCACATAATGAAATCTGCCAACTGAACAGTTCACAGGAGCAATAAAATGTTTCACTTATTGTCATTGGCACCATTCATTAAACTCTCACTGAAATCCTTAATGTTGTTAATTCAAGATTCCCCTCATGGTGTTAGTTTGTTGGTATGTAGAATAACATGTCACAGTGGACATTAACATGTGCACGATGATGTGTGCAAAGCAGCACTTCCTTCCTGTAAGAGCCATGTGTGATCCACAGAGACCATCCTTTGTGACAGGGTCTTCTCTGTGCAGGCCTTGATAAAACATTTATGGGAGCCTGGTGGGGTCACCTTGAGATTGCTGCTCAGTGTCTGCCTGCATAAACCGGACTGCTTGTGGGATTGCATTAACATCACTTTTTCATCACGCAGCATGAACCGCTGTAAGTCTGATTCTGAATTCTTAAACAAGGAGATAATGGACGGAGCTAAAAAAATAAAAAATAAAATGTCTACACATCTGCTTATCTGTAGTATGTCAAGCAGCACCTCTAATACACACACACACACGTTTGTCCTGAAATTTTTCATGTTCATGTCTATTTAGCGTTCTGCAGCTCTCTGCACCTTTTACTATCTTTACAGTTACGATTGTTAGAGGTGATCTTACCTGTCAAATGTACTGTTTACCCGGTTACCCCAGACTGTGATGGTTCACACACAGTGCCCATGTCACTCCGTATTATGAACTAATACAGACTTCACACTAAACATAATAGTCAGACAAATTCTAGCTACTCAGTTCAGTTTTTGCTAAACAAACAAACAAACAATGCATTGAGTTTAGACCGAGATGAGCAGCTAAAATGTCTGATAACTGATGTCTGAAAGAAGATCAATGAAAAAAAAGTAAATTGTCTTTGTTTTATGCCTTGATGAAAATTATGATCCATGTCATTTACAATTTTGTTTTCACAGGTCACTTTTTAGTTTTTGTCTTATTGTTGTTGTGGAAAAAGGTTCAAGGTCAAATGTTTTTTTGTCTTAGTTCTCATTGACAAAATTACCCCTTGAAGAGGGTTGGTTAACTTTTTTCCCCACAATAATTTAGTATGCAAAGTTAAAAGAGTAGATTGAATGAGAAAAATGTTGTTTTTCTCAATGTAATCCAGTTACAGTATGGACAGAAGGAAATTGGGGGCAAAAGGTAAGGGCAACTTAATCAAACTGGACTAGTAAAACTACTGTAACCCTGCTGACAGGCCTCTCTCTTTACATGACTCACAAACTGGCTGGTACACCTTTAATTACATTCTCAAATATTTATCAGTGCTACAAACAAATGAACTTCTAATGAAAAGAATAGTCAATTCTGTTTTATTTTGGCTTCTTTCTTAACTGAAAAAGAAAAAAAAAATGCATTACCGTCTCTTAGCCCTGTCTGTAAGTGGCCAACTGAAAAAGCATCCTTGAACCATAATAAATGAGCAGGCACCACAGCAAATACCAGGTTTATCCTGCTGTGTGAGGCAGCTAATATTAATTTAATTTCAAGGCTGCTTTCACTCCAGCAAAGTGGTGAAATGGTTTGAGTGCTTATTAAAAATTTGAACTGATTTAATCAGTAATATCATACACTGCTATTAACCTTTTTGCATTTTCCTCCTCTCTGCTTTGTTCACATGTATTCACAATATTTTTATGCAGAGGAAAATATACTCTCACTCTCTTCTCTAACAAAACCAGTCAAACAAGTGAAGTAGAAGCTGAACGTTCAAGGTGATAGAAAGGAAATGTATTCATGTGTGAAAAGAAAATGTAACCATTATTAAGAACTTCAGCTGAAGGTAGACTCATTTCTTTGTAGCTGTGGTAAACCTATATTCAGTTCACAATATTATGTCCCACTTTGGTCTGTGAAGTATTCACCTGGAAGGTTAAAATGCTAGTTAATGTGTTCTTTGTTCATTTATTTTGAATGCAACATTTTTGGTTATCTATTGATAATATAATGCAAAACTTAAGTGGACTGCCAGTGGTATACCTGATGTTGTTTTAAACTAGTCAAAAGGTAACAGCACTGTGTTATATAATTTGTACTCTGCCAAGATTTTCCCAGGTGCATCTTGGTCTATCATTCATCAGATTATGTTTGGACAGAGCTGGAGGTGCATGGATGATGGCGATGTGAGGCTGTTGTGAGTAGTAGTAGGTAAAAATGTATGTAGCTTGTTGAAATGTGCTGGTGTAAAATGCTTTTCAGAAGTGACCTATTTGTATTTTTGAAGTTATTGGCATATCTGGCCTGTATTTGTGACGTGTGGTGGGGTTCATGTCTTTGTCCTGCAATAAAGTGCTGAAAGAACCCCAGTAATTGTGTCCTGTGTGGCAACTAATTTCCCAGGCTACATGTTGAAATACTGTTTGACTGAAGATAAATCACGTCTTGAGTTTGTTGTTCACTTATTTTGCAGCTTATACAACTGTAGTGTACAGGGTTGAGTTAAACATAAAATATTTCTTTTAGCAAGTATTTTAAAAAGTAGTGAGTTAAATAGGAAAATCGATACCACATTTTGTGTCTGTTACATTGAATGCTGGCTGGAAGAAGTAACCTCCTTAAGTCTGTGTCAGTTGCCTAGCAACCTCACTTTGACACACAAGACCTTATAGGAAGCGTATTGGGACTGAAATATATTGGAACGCTTTCTGTACCCCGAACAAAAAATAAATAAATAAAACAGTAACTGGTAAGCTTTGGACGTGCCTGTGGACAGATTGTGTTAATTGTGTTACCTCCACACAGAGCCAGTTTAGCTGCCCCCCCTTTTCCAGTCTTTTGGTAAGTTAAGCTAACCAATGCACAAGAGTGCTGTCCACTGATCTCGTCATGTCAATCTCGGTGTCAAAGAAAATAAGGATATTCCTAAAAACAAATTATTCTTTTAAAGCTACATTAATTGAATTTTTGGCCACTTGGGGGCAGTATAACAAGTTGAACACACAATATTTACTGTGGTACCTTATTCATTTGCTGCAATGTGTAGGCAATTAGTTGAGTATTTATACACCCAGCAGACATAAAGCAACATCAGCATTCAATTGGAGTTGTGTTTCTGTGCCCACCCAATCAATATAAGTCCATTAATAACTCTCCTTTTAGTGATGTTTTGCTTTTCACCAACTCCTGAGGGAAATATCTGACTGTTTAGCTGCTAAATGCTCCACCATGGTCTCCAGCTAGTCACTGATTTTGATGCTGGACAGGTTGGAGTTTTTTCTCTGAAGACAGCTGCCTGCTCTCAACAGAAAGGTGCTGGATGAGATCAGTGTTTGTGGTCCACAAAACCAAATGAAACATCCAAAACAGACCAAAAGGTTCATCACTTCAAGCAACTGCTTTCATATTGCACATCACCATTTGATCCATTGGTAATATAACATGTACTGATTAGTGCACCTTTAAATGGGCATTCATCCAATCTTCAATCCTGTTTTCTTATAATACTCATAGTAGTTGCCTTGGTGGCAGTGGTGACTACAGCACATACTGTAGCAACTTGCACATATTACAATGAATCTTAAAACACATTGTGCAGTCGATGACAAACATGCAAACATGGCACCAAATATTAAACTCAAAATGTGACAGCACCTTAATCAGCAAGGCTGCTAATCTTAAACTGGTCAAATTTTCTCCCCACCCCCCCCCCCCCCCCCCCCACACACACACACACACAGAAGACATTATGACAAGGTTTTAAAGCTGACTAATAATAACTTCACTTTAAATAAGCTCAGCCGAAACCACAGCTGCAAGCATTCTGGGTTCAGCCTTGTCCATACAGCAAAATGTTCAAATCTGGAGAGTTTTGCAAGCTCCATAAACACAGCAGATAGAAACTCCTTTATCACTCTGTCTCTCCAGAAGTGACAGTACCGTCTTACAAAAAAAAAAAAAATATATGCAGCTTCAGTTCTCAAGTCTTGTGAAAATTTGTGATTGGTGTGTGTGGGTGCTGCTTCTTAGTTTTTACTGGCATCACTGAGTGCTGATTTTTTTTTTTTCTTTTTAACCCATGTTTTCATGAAAGACAGTAAGTGTGTTAAGTTTGAGGTAGTTTTGCTCAGTGTTTATACAGTTGTTTATTTAGAGGACAGTGTGTGTGTTGGTTTAGCTCCACTTTGTCTTCTTCACAATTTCTTCTTTACACTTTTTGTCCATCCTGGTAGTGAAATGTTACAAAGCAGTGCACAGCATATACAGTACATTAAAGCAGTGTGTTCACGCTCCTGAGGAGAGGTCTGATCAGACCAAAGTGAAAACACCTGTGTGGGTGGAACATTTCAAACATCCATTATTTAGCCATCATTATTAGAATATCTACTTATGAAAACCTGTTGTTCATAAGCACAAAAAAACCATCAAACCATCTGCAACAAATTATGTTCAACAAATATACATTCATTTTTTGGTAATACATTAAGTAGTGTGAGGAGTAAAGCTAAAGTCACATTAGCCTTCCATTAATGAAGCTTCCCTTGACCTGGTCCTGGTATATGATTTAATGTCATGGTTCTGATGTGGACAATAAATAAATATTGCTCAGCTGAAAACAATGGGAGAGTGAATGAATATTCACTGAACGGAAGTCATTTTGTTTTAAAGGTTATTTTCAGCTGTGTTTTAACTGCGTTTTTCAGTCTTTTGATGGAAAAGATACGCTCTTATTCTGACAATAGCTCCTAACAGTTCAGCTGTCTACATAGGCCACATAACAGCTTACTTGAGCTATACACACATAAAAGCATCCCATAGCATTTTACTTTCTAACCCCTAACCCTTAACGCTTACCCCTTTCACACGTTTAACTACCCAAAACCCCATCAGTGTTATGTTTGTAAAACACGACCACAATTTTTACCATGTGATTCAGCTTTATTCTGTCTTAAAACCAATGTAGTGACCTATTCAGCTTCGTTTAGCTGGTGGCAATAAAAAAAGCATGTCAGGAGGCAGCATGTTAGTCCCAGACAAAATACAAGTTAGAAAGTTCCTGTTACGAGCAGACAGCCTCTCTTCCTTTGTGTTTCTGCTGTTTCCCCTATGTTGTTTCTTGTTTGTCCCCTGTTTGTATGTTTTTCCTATGTGTGTGTATGTGTGTCTAGGTCTGGGCGTGGTCAACCTAATTTTCTGCTTCCCTCCAGATCTCCTGCTCACCTGCTGCAAATCATCTCATCAACCACACCCTCAGCCAGCAGTATAAAGACACCTGTCCTTCGCTTCATTCTTACCCAGTGGAAACGTGTGGTCTAATCTTTGGAGCTTATTCCACTCTGGGTTCTGCATTACTCCATTCCTGTCTGCCTGCTTCTGTCTACAAGGCTCACGCATAGATTACCTGCCTGTCTGCTCCAACACCAAAGACTGTTTCATCTTTTACGATAAACTGTCTTTGATTGAACTCTAACTTACCTTGGGTCCTAGAACTTTTGTTCAAAACATAACAATTGCACCCAGACAGCAGATGTAATATATAACCTCACGGTCTCATGCCATATCACTGCACCACACAAAAAGTTTCTTTTCTCACTATATGTTTTTGTCATTTTTTTTAGTCTTAAAAACAACTTCCTCTCACAACACTAATATAGACTGTGAGTTTGGTGTGAAACAGTTACATCAAGCAGGGTATCATACTATTAAGTCAGAGGCAGATGTGAGTGAAGGGACTGTGCAGTATGTTGCTATAAATCACTAATTTCATTTTGTTTGTAACACTGGTTCACAGTTGAGAACCTCATACTTAATGCATACTGCTGCATGTACTGTAGGCACGGTGGGACAGACACCCTGGGCAGAAGAACCCAGATTTTTCTCTCAGTATGAATATTTCCAAAGTAGCTGTAATCTTGTAAGACTACTTAAAGCACCAGCACAAATTAGATGTGTCTTTATTTTGTGGTAAATTTAGCAGTTTTTGGACTGTACTCTTCCCTCTTTGGTTGTCACGCGTGTGACTGGCAGAGCACAGCAAATACAACATGTGAACGACTTTGGTAATGCCATGTTTTCTCTGGCTTTTACATCAGTGTTAATTAAATTATAATATTGAAATTCGGTAGATTATGACATAATTGCAAAGCTCAAAGGATGAGGCAAAGACAACCCAAGGACCCTCCAACTCGGTAAACAATGTTATTCTCACAGAATTCCATCTTTCTAGAGTGAAATTCATCCATTATTCATAATGAGTTTCACTCTGATGCCGCATAATCAGTTTTTCAGACATATTCCATTGGAGTAATGAAACATTCAGACAGTTGGAAACACATTGCACACTCACAGAAGGACACAAATCACTTAGCTTGTATCTCTGTGTTGTCTGTATAATACACATGTAGCCCATCAGTCCACGGTGCTCACAGTGTGTATGTGCCTGTTTGTGCACATACAGTACAGTAGGCGCACACAGCAGTAATTACTTCATGTGACAGGTGAAGTCTGAAGACGTGTGTCATATTTTATACCTAAAATGGATTAAACAAAGAATTGTACACATTAAAATGAACCACGTGTTGGCCAAATTGTTATTCCCCTACTTAAGACTTTTACATTATTATACGAATTTGATCATTGTTGTATCTGGTTGAGGTGGAGCTAGTTTCAGCTACTTCATATATAATCCCCTCTTGTGGATCTCAAAATAAATTTGATGGGTCACACGATGATTAATGGCCTTATCCATTTATATATATATATATATATATATATATATATATATATATATTTATTTATCACGTTATGCTTCCAATTGCAAGCGACTGTACTCCCTCCTGCAGTCTGTTTCCCACCACCCACACAGTTTCTGCACCACCTCCTCGTCTTTCGATTTAGGAGAGAATCTAGTGAGCCCCGAGTGCCAAAACTCAATAAATAATTCAGTAATTATGTGATGTAAATTCATATTCTCATTTGAATGAAATGTACAGAACTACAGTGCAAAATGGAGCCAATTTAATTTGCTTTATGGTCTAAGAAATAATGACTGGACTTTTAGATTTTTGTATTACATTATTTAAAGTTACACTAATCATATGTGATGTGAAAGGGGCCCACTAGCTGTGATAAAGACAGACAGGAACTGCCAGACTGCAGTTCTGCAGAGCGTTTTAGCTTCTTTCAGCTCATTGTTTTGGCTGTTTGTCCTGTAACTTTCCTGTTCAGTTTCAGTCTCACTGCTTGTATAAAGCAGCACTAGGTTTCTGTGGAAAAATCTGATAAACCCACTGTACACTACCTGCCCAGCACCAGCAGACAAGCACAGTTAGTAGTTAACTAGTGAACATAGTTGAACAGCATCTACTGAGCCAGATATTTGCTTCAGGAATTGGTGGAGACCCAAGCAGAGCTAAAAGGAGTTACTTTTACATTCTGCCTATATTTGATGGGTGGACACAAAAAATAAGTTGTAATTTTCACTAACAAATGAATGCTGATGTTGCTTCATCTTGTCACCATAAAGCTTTTATATTGTCAGTTAAAGCATGGCAGTAAAAACTCATGTAAAACTAGTTGGTGTAGGGTTAGGAATAGTATTTCCAACTGAAACACTCCATTATAAATGGCAGGAATGTCCAGGACAGACTCAATCTGGATCTTTTCCCAAATTTTAATAGCTCACCCTGAGACACCATTTTAAATTTGCAGGTTCACTATTATTTGAAAATTACAGCAATTAAAAGTGTCAATCTGTTCAATGGCTTTGTCGCAGAGTGTGAACGCTGAGTGAAAGCTGAAACACACAATGCTCATAACGTGCGAGGAGCTAAATTTCCTGTCATATTGTGAGTGTTAGGGAACTGTCCTCTGACACTGGCTAGATCATAGCCAGTGTCAACGCTCATACACAGCCCAGAAAACCACAGCTCTCTTTCAGAAAAGTGGGAAAATGTAATGGAGATGCTAATGCCCTTTTAAGTGCTGAAGTGTGGTTAGTGGAAATCGATGAGCCCAGCCGTAAGCTCTACATGTCAGTCTGAACCAGTTCAACCCGCTCCATCTCAATAAGGTAACATTTAGAGTCATACTTTCTCTGTGCTCCACAGGTGACATTTCAAAGTAAAACAACTTCCCCGTCACCTGTTAGGATTAAGGTATCAAGTGCTCTGCACAGTTGGCTACCTCAGAGTTTTATTCAACAATATTCTCTTTGTTTATTATGATTCAGGGATGTAGTAACATAGAAAGCTTTTTTTTTTTTTTTTTACTGTCTCACAGCCAACTAGCAATGTTTATTTATAGATTTCACATGAACTGAATCGAGTTCCTGTATGCAATTATCTCAGCCCCCACAGGACTATTGTAAAAGACTAAATGATTTCTAAATTGTGTTCTGTGGACAAGGGAGCATTTATCATGTTAAAGAGATTCCTCCCTTCCACCCTTTCCCACTATAATGGATATTGTGAGTTGAGGTGGTCTTTTACAATAATGTCTCCTTCACTTTCCACCTCCTGTGCCAGAAATTTATGATGCTTCTCCTGAGCGCACCAGGAGATTGCTCATGAATGTAGCTGTTTTCATGAAAAGGCTGTTTGCCTTCATCCGTGAGCAGCTGTGAGCAGATGTCCAGCTGCATTCCAGAGAACCTTAAAACACTTTCTTTGTCAATGTCTTTTTCTCTGAAATCCTGGATTTTTGAATAAGGATGGACTCCTCGCTTCTGCTCCTCCGTGAAGGTTATTCACTTTTTATGTGGCAGTTACCCGCAGAGTCAGCAAAAATGATGGAATAAAACGACAGTAAGTTACAACACCTTCTAGCTGTGGACAAAATATTTCCCCCAGTGCTATAATATCAAAGGTTAACTTTGATCATGTCATCTTCAAAGCTCCCACCAGCACAGCGCACCACCTGAATCCCACCACAGCCTGCGTTTTATGAAGATGTCAACAGTTATCCAAGTAATCATTTACTACTGAGTGTCTGTGCACCTCCCCACTGGAAGACAAGGGGTTCAGAAATGGAGTCATCAGAAGATAAAGAGCTTGCCTTTCCCGGGGTGACAGGATAGCCTTTGAGGCGACGGACCCATCCGTCATTGTTCACGTCCAAAATATTGTAATTTCTAACAGGGTGTTTGTGGACAAACAGTAGCATCCTTTTGTACAGTATGACTGCAGAGGGCAGTGCTTCCACTGACTGTCTGCATGACATGCTGTTTCACCACAGATATGGTCTCAGACATAAATAAGTAATGTTAGTAAAAAGTAGTCAAAGCTTTGAAAAGACAATCTTCTAATTACTTGATTTGGACTTATTGCAGGTGACTTGAGACCTGATTTGAACTCAAATGAAACCAGAGTTATCTTGAAAGACTTCAGACTTGGACTTATCTCAGATGGCTTGAGACCTGAGACACAACTCTCCATTAAAAGCCATAATTGCTATCTTAGAATATGTTTAGATAAAAAAAGTTTATCTTTGAATTTCAGTGTGACCTGGGTCAGATGTACATGTAGTGACTGACGTTGACAGAAGCTGCTCCGGATTTACGGTCAAATCTCAGGAATGAGTAAATCCCATCAACTGCAGGAGGCTGTGAGCCTGTAATCCTCTCAATATGCTTCACCATAATATCTAAACGTCTGGCGCAGTTAATAAGTATTCTTCTGAAGTATTATGAGTCAATTTACGATTCTCGAACTGTCAATGTAGGACTTGATATCTCTATTACTACACTGAGTTAGTGCCAGTATTCCCTGTGAACTGTAACTAACTGCAAAACCTCATTCCTATGCTTTAGAAGCTATACTCTCTGTACCATTCATAATTAATGCAAACATGATGTGCTTGCACAATTTTTACCGCAGAACATACTGTACATAATGCATATTGCATTTATTGTTAATTTACTTTTTATTTCTTCTATCAGCTAGTTTTAAAGTCACGCCGTCCATACCAAGTGCTCTATCTACATTCAGAAAAAAATGTTTCTTCTGGTTCCGCTTGATAAACTGCAGTTAGACAAACTCAGCCAAGCGTCCTTTTATGAGAGCATGCATCACGCCTGAATTACACAGATATTAAAGGAATTACTGTTGCATGGAAACATGTTTAATTTACACAGGCTCACAATTAATTTATATGTTAACACAACCATGGCTATAAGCAGTATTTACTCTTAAATTTAATCTACTGTTTGAATCATTTCTTTTGTTGGTAATGATAAAAACTCTGCTCAAATCTTTTTTTTTTTTTTTTTTTTTTTTAATATTTGTCTGTCAGTATCTGAAATTCACTGACTGTATGAGCTAGCCACATTCCTTCAGTGACCTGCTGTACCAAAAGCATACTGCATATGACGCTCATGCTGAACTATATGATCTATAGGAGGCCTAAAGGTCATCAAGCCTCATGTTTATCTCATTCATATGCTCAGGTTAATGAAAAGGGTCAAATTAATTGATGTCATTTATTTGATTTGATCTTGTTTCATCTGTTTTTATCCAATATGCATTTTTTTCAGGCCTGTGCATTCACTGACCTTGTGTGCATGTATAAAACACTGTTCACAGCCCTGAAAAGAAAATGCTCTGTTACCATCTTATTTTCATGGTCAACAACAGAGACTTGCAACATTTACTTTGCAACTTGCTCATCAAGACATGTGTCTCAACCTGGACTTAAAGCCAGAGCTGTGTAACATTTGAAAGAAGAAATCACTCATTCCTCCTCTTACAAATAATGAACTGAATTCTTAACTTGTAAAATGCACCCTTGCTCAGTTCAACACACTCACTCAACACTTTAGCGCTACAACCTTATTTGGTCTGATCAGTGGCTTTTGGTGGCCAGTGTTAGAAATTGTTAGCAAAATTGATGTGCAACTGACATCACTGAGTCTTTTGACTGAAAGAAGCTAGTAAGCTATTGGAGTTTCCTTGTACACAAACTAAAGTTCTGTTTACATTAAGTGTTAACTCACCAAAATGCACTGTGTGTATCCTTGAACTCTAACACACTGAATGCGTTTCCTTCCTCCTGAAACTTTGCAGCATGTCTCAGCATGTTTCTGCCATCTATATTTTCAGTGGAATTGTGTGAAACTATTGGAAGAAATGTATTTGTGCATCACCCATATACAGCTGTGTGTGCATGTGTGTCCTCATGCACGTGCACAAGACAAAAGACCTTGGACCTTGAGACTTGCTTTGACAAACCTCAAACTTGAGTCTGCCTCAAACTTAAAACAGCACTGTAACACAACCAAACCACTTTCACAACTCTTAATTAAAATCCACATCAGGTGACATTAAACAGCTCTGGTGCCTCATGTTTTTCACATAAACAAAAAAAAATGTTCAGGCTCATTGGAAAATAGACACATTATGCATGTCATTAACTTCTTTTATCTCTTTGAAGTCAATTTTAAGGATCTAAACTCTACGTGCACAACTCATTCTCCTGTGGCTGTTCACCCATTTTATAAAAAGCTTTCAAACATTGTCTGCTCAGGAGTTTCACTTACTCTGAAGTAACATTCTATGTATTCATGTAGACTCTCACTTCCCTCTCCCTCCGCTGAACGTCTACATTGTATCTGTCCATTTTTTCTCATGAGCTGGAACAGAGTCAATACAAATCAAATGTAGCTGTTCATAAAGAGGTTATATTTAGAGAGATATTAAGTGGACATTAAACAAACAAACAAACTAACTAACTAACTAAAAACAGGATTCAATATGATTCATAAAAATCAGATCTGGGTTGTGACCGAAAGAATGAGATTAAGGATACATTGAGTTTGTAGGGTGCTTGAGCTCAGCCTTCAGATAGAGTAAGGAGCTTTGAGGAGAGTCAGTGCTCCTTCACATCGAAAGGAACCAGTTGAGGTGGTTTGGGCATCTGATTAGGATGCTTCTTGGGCACCTTCCTTTGGAGGTTTTCTTGGCATGTCCAACTGATAGAGACCCAGAACTCACTGGAGGGATCACTTATCCCATCTGAGATCCCCCAGGAGGAACTGGAAAACGTTGCTGGGGAGCGGGACGTCTAGAATACCTTGCTTGGCCGGCTGCCACCACGACTCCACTCCACAGAGGAGGCAGAAAATGGATGGATGGGAAAATCAGATTTGGGCTCATTTCCTCTACCCAGTGAAACAGAGCAGTGCTGACACTCTGTCTTACTGCCTGTGTTGACTGGGCCTTTAAAGGGCCATTATATAAACTGTGACTTTCATTGACCTCTGTTGGTGACCACTGAGCAACATCATCAGCAGACCTGTGACCCAGTTTACAGTGGCCTGTCTTTGACACACTCAATAAAAGGCACAGCAGAGAGGGTTATTATAGCAGAGGGCCAGATGGAGTATGGCCCGAAACACAAGCTTTGGATGGCAGACATTTCAGCACCTAATTCAGTAACTGCTGAACCCCCACAGATGTGTTATGATTTTATTTCACCGTTTAGAAGAGGGGACACGATCCCTAATACAAACTGACTGGAACTGTCCAACCAACGATGAATGCAGCTCTTTGTCCTCAGAGACATCTTGATGGGGATCATAGAAGAGTCACACAGTCAACACATTCCCTCAAGCTTGGAGCTGCCAGCCAATTAGTGCGGCGCTGCCCCTGAACAGAACCTGCTGACAGGTGTACCCAAAAATAACCTCATCATGAAAGAGCCAGGACAAGACAGTACCTCTTAGAGATAACTGCTTTGCACAGGGCAGGCGTGTGAGTGTGAGTCAGTGTGAGGAGATCGCATACAGAGGCTTCAGAAAGTATTCAGACATCTTCACTCTCTGCACTCTGTTCTTTATTGGTAAGTCACATCAGTCATAATAGCTTAGTGGGGTAGATAAGTCCACACAGCAAACAAAAGCAGTTGGATTTTTACACAGGTTTAATATCCAAATTATATCATCCAAATCAAAGTAAAAATTAACCAGGGTATTAAAATGCATAATAATTTGTAAAAGCACATTTTAGGTTTTGGGTAGCTGCTATTTTTCAGGCTATTTTTAATTAAGACCTTTCACTCTCATTGTAGTTCCCCATGTGACTGACATAATAGATGTTGGGTTGACTTTTCCATTAACTACATGGGAATAAAAATCAAAATAACAAAAAACACTAACTATACACTGAAGAGTATAGAGTAACGCTGGAGCGTGACTGGCAGAGGAGCTTCGAATGGCAGAGTGAAGCAGGTGGTTGAGCGGGGACGGCGGAGCAAGGCAGGCAGAGATACTCAGTCCAAATGAAGATGGACAGTGCTGCATGTGGCTGGGTACTGGATGGCAGGAGAGATGGGCCTGTGGCACAGGTGAAACTAAATTATCTGGATCAGGCAAACACAAGGCAAAAACAAAGAACTTGGAGGGATGAGCCAGGGTTCAATACTGCAGGGGTTTGTGGACTTGATGAGTAGGAAGGAACCTGGAGGCCACACCCAGCACACACACACTTACAAAGACAGAGACAGACCGGGGAGAAACATGAAACTCTAGGGAAGAGAAACAATTGGAAAAGGAGGCAAAAGCTGATGCCCTAACAGAGTGCCTCAAAATACACAGACAAAATACATGAGACCGGATCGTATCTTTTATATTTTATATAACCTCAGTTACTGTGTTTCCACTTGTTTCAATGTGTAATAATTTGCACATAGAAAATCTGAAATGCTTGAAATAATAACAAAAAGTTTACACTTGCCTGTGGTGGAAAAGTCGATGGATCAGTAAAAACAAATGAAATCACGACAGAGAGTACATGCTTAATGTGACTTAATCACCGCTCATACTTCCACTGAAGAGACGAAAAATTGTGATGGACATCTGTGTAGACCAATGAGGAGACTGTAACCTTCCTCCCACATGAAACAAACAAATGTCTTATGTTTTCGACATTGTTGTTTTTGTTTGTGTGAAGTTTGACTGTTGCTCTTGTAACTGCTTCGCCTTGTTTTCTCCTCTTCTACCACAACAGCAACCCAGCTGTTTATCTCAACAAATCAACTCCTAATATTCACATTAATAAATATACACATACATTAATTTGCATTCTCCTTTGCCAATTTATAATTTGGTTTGAATGATTGCTAATGTTGTTTGTAGAAAATAGGAACTGATGCACTTTGACCGTTAAGCACCTAAAGCAGCTCAGTATGCCCTGTGCTTAATGTCATACTAGATCACAGGTAATTGTGCTGTAACAGCTTAGACCTGTGGAAATATGCAGTGTTTAGAACAAAGGCCTTGGGTGTTCATAAAGAATGAACCAGAGATTGTTTTACAGTGAGTAACTCTTGCCCTAAATCTGAAGGCAAAATAAATGTGTCAGAAGTAAAAACAAGCTGTTAAAAAATTGATCACGAGAGTCCTTTAAATAGTACACAACTTATTAATGAGATGACACTGTTACGATCCTACGGGGAGCTAATCACAGGACTTGAAAATGAAGATATTAGTGCTGATGTTTATTTTTTTTCCTTTTCTTTCTTTCTTTTTTCCTTTTTTTCCCCAGAGTATATCACCTTGTCTCGATTGATATTTTAGCAAGATGAAACAGAACATATGTAGCTGGGCTACAATATGAAAGACTCTATTAACTATGCACAGGACATACATTTCTAAATAAAGCACAGTGGGACATTCTGCATATTTATTAGAACAAGGCTGAATGTTGCCAAACCTCCACGGCCTTGGCACTGTTCTCTCACCTGCATTAGTCATGACTAATGCTGAAGAGGGGACTGAATTGGGCAATTGTATTTTCACATGTTTTAATGAAGCACATAAAGCCCAAGTTACATAGAAACCACATTCGTCTTGGCTTTCAGACCTTGGATTAAGTGTTCAAGGAGAGAGGGGGGTCTAGAGGGATCAGGGACCTCACTGTAGGGGAGGAAGGATAGAGGAAGTGAGTTCTCATTTCCATAGATGATTTGTCTGGTAATGGGTTTGGAGGGAGCTGATAGTGAGAGCAGTGGAAGGTCATTTCTGATGTGCTGAAGATTTGGCTCAAAGATCATTCAGGGATCCCCAGGATGGGGAAAAAAAGAGGATATGTGACTTGCTTTACACTTGAATCCACATGTGCGCTACAGAATGAAGAGGCCAATGATGTATCAGTATATAAAGCATGTCATACAACACTGCGGTCAGGATATTCTGCACACAAGTGTAAACCAGGGAGTCCTCCGCTTTCTCTCCCTGCTTTGTTTCCCATAGATTTATACTCACTAATCAAAACAAATCAGGATGGCATCCTTCATGTTGACAGCACATAGCACTCAGGAGGGTTGAGTCATTTGATCTGGATGGCTGGCTGTCCCTCGCCTCTGCCTGTTGCTTGTAGGAAGGGCCTCACAAATCTCATTGTATTAACACTGGCTTGGCTGAGAAAGGGGATTTTAGCCTCAGAGCAGAATCCACTATGGACTGGAGGATGAGAATCGCATACAGTGTTTGGGTTTTATCAGACCCCTTAGAGAGATGATGGTCTGTAGGGAGGAGACAGTATATAGGACTGTGACTGGAAATATATCAGCTGTGCTATGCATTTAAAGCTTGTATCGTTAAGTGAATGTCTGAAAGACCAGAGCGTGAGAGGCAGTGCTGGAAATGCAGTAAATATCATGAGCAGACAGTGACACACAAACATTTCATGGTTGTCTCAGTCGTTTGGTAGAACAGTTTTGAGTTGTTGTCTTGCTGAAAAATTGGTTTATTGAGAAATCACTCTTGGCATGTGGCCTATTTATAGTTAGATTATTATAATTTTTTTGTCTTTTGTTTAGAATGATGTAAATGCGTACAAAAATATTAAAATATCTGACAACTTCATAATAGTCTTTTAAAAATACTCACCCATTTGACAGCCCAACTGAGTTGTATCAAAATGAATGAAAATGAATGGGGGAAAAAAAAACAGTAAATATGGTGAACATACAACAAAACCCATTAATTATGAATAGAGATGGGTGCAAGTGTCATTATTTTTCTTTTTTGTGTGTATACGCGGCTAGCATTAATTTCCAGTGCCCTGACTTAGCATGACTTTTGATATTCAACCCCTTCAAATGCAATTCTTATCAGAGTCTAATTTGTTGTAGTTTAAATAATAGAAGTCCCTGAAATAGCTGTGTTTAATTAGTTCATGGTCTGTGGATACTGTAAGTAATTAAACGACAGAGTGTAATTCAACCTTAAAGGTCATCTGAAGACGTACGTCCAAACTTCATTAATTAGTAGATAACTGTGTTCTCAGAGCATCATCTGACCACATTCATTTAAATTCAATATGTTTGTACACAATATCTCATTCACAGTTCCTCACTGTGATTTAATCATAAAGCCTGTTCACCTTCACTTCTTGGTCTCTAATACTTCATGGTGACATACATCGCTGCTCGTGTTTTAGCTTTCTGTGGTCTGCTTCTCAATTAACAGGCAGCAGCTCTGTGAACGTTCCACACAGCTGAGCACTTGGAAGATATGATTTCAATGAATTAATGATGACTGGATGCTAAAAATGTCAAATGGACGACATCAAAGCAAACACACGGATATTGATCTCATGTCGAGATCTGAAAACGGTTACATAAGGCGATGACATTCAGATGATGTGCATCATTTTTCTGCATCAGCATGAAAGGTGGAGGAGAAAAAGCCCAGTCTGAAGACATCAAAGTCAAAAGACCTTTAAAGCTAATTAATTTGTCCTTTCTGAGGATTTGATGCTTAGGTGGTTTCCTATTCGGATTATTTTTAACGTCTGTTTTATGAAACAGCATATTTAGGGTTTGCTTCAGTAGCACACCAGTCTAAATCCCATTGTGTCCAGACATTTTAATTATCTGTTAAATATATAAGAATGTGAAATATGCACAGAGATTTACTGGAAAAAAATCAGTTATAGCTGTAGTAGATAAAGTAGCTTTCTTGTTTTTTTTTTGTTTGTTTGTTTTTTTGTTTGTCTTGCATCCCAAAATAAACATGAGTGTTTCTTTTGTGTTCATCCACCTGTGAAAATATGCACCGCAGACAAAAAAGATGAAATATCTCATAGAGGGAAGTCATCCTGTTGATCGGCATGGCAGGTAGTACATTCCATTTCTTTCATACTCCAGATAAAGTAATTCTTTCATGCTGCGTCCAAGGCATGTGATGATAACGCAGACTGTAATTATGAAGAGCTTAGTTGGAAAACCCATTCACATCAGCTTCCCACTTGTAGTTCCAAGACAGAGATAGCGAAAGATGGTGAAAGACCTACAGACACATCAACAAACTGTTGGCAGATGGACTGCTAATGTATCACCACTTTATAGGAACTATATTTAGCTTGTATCTGGTGTCACTTTTCAATTGACTGCTAATTTAGACAATTTATCTGGTGTGACTACAAGACTAGCATTAGCGCTAGTGCACTTAGCTAAGTGTTTTTACTATTCTGCACAAATGCAGCATAAGGACCAGTACAACATGCTAACATGCTGATGATTTTACTTGAAATAATGTTTTAATTTGATGTGTTTGCAAATTAACATTTGTTAACCAGCACGCTACACACAAAGTACAGCAGAGGCTGATGGGAATGTCATTCATTTTTATTAACTGGACAAATTGAAATTTTGACTGATGATGGCACTGAACAAAGTATCAGCAGAAGGTGTAGGTGTGTTAATTGTTCCTTCAGAACAGAATTTCCCTCCTTTAATAAGAAGCTTAGAGTATTAAGGGTTTCTAGTTTCCTGTACCATAGTGCAAATAAATGACTTGCTCTGTGGTACAGGATGCATATGCACAGATACACAGGAATGATAATGAGATCTTACAGATCATAGCATACTGTTATTATTCAGACATGTCATACCCCCACAGGCACCACATCAAAACTAACAATGATGAACAAATTGAACAGAAATGTGTGGGCCGTGGCTCATATCTCCTCTTTGGTTTGGCTTTTCTGGCTGGTTTTGAAATGTACTGAAAATATACTAAGAGATCTGCTTTTCTCTCTGCACATACAGCACATATATAATCACATTTCTGATGTGATATGAGACAAGCAGCCAAACCCTGCAGATGGCACAGGTATTCCACTGCAGGGAAGTTTACTCTGGCTTCAGTCCTGGCTGGCAGAGATGCTGAGAAAATAAGAAAACCTGGAGCGAGAGAGTTGGGCAGAGAATTTGATAGATGAAGGATCCTAAGATTGAGTGAAACACTGTGAAGGTGGAAGAGGAGAGAATACAGAAGACTAAAGGCCCGGTCACATCAGAAAGTGTAACAGCTAATTCATCTGCCCATCTTTTGTGGTTCTAGACACATGGTGACTTCTGTCAAGCCACAGCCAGGGCGAGAGAAATGATTTGCTGTTAGGACTGGGGGAATTAATTAACACTAAACACCTATACTAAGTGCAAACAGGTCACAACATATAATGAACGCTATCGATTGCTGACGCCAAAGAAAGGTACCCCGGTGAGTTCAAGTCATCTCTCACGTTATTGCCTCCCTCCAGCTGGGAGGCAGGTCCAGCATCCTCTGGAGTGTCGCCATCTGTGCAGTCATCACTCACAGCTCGCCGTTTATTTCGGTTCACTTAGGTGGACACATAAACTTAGTAACACGCTAAACCAAAATACTGTGGATGTGGACAACTATTCATTATCCACAACTGCTAATAAGCTACGATAGCATCTCCTGTCCGTTCTCTTAAAGACTGACAATGTAAAGATGGTTTAACCTTTGTCAGTGGCATAAATTGACATTTTCACTAAAGCTGCACATGGTGCAGATTTTCTTCACCCCCACAGGCAAATCATGGCAGTTCATTTGAAATGAATTAATTTTGCCACTGAATTTCACTGTTTTAAATCTTGGTGTGACCAAGCCTTAAAGGGATACGTCTTCATTTTGGGAAACGCATTTCCTGGAGACTCTAGAAACCCGCTTCAGGTTTTGTACTTATTAAAAAATGAGATACAGTTTGCTAATTAATGAGCTTTAGAGGAGCTCGGCAGCATGCTTATTTACCTTTGGATAGAGCCACTCTTGCTGTTTTCCCTTGTTTCCAGTCTTTGGAGATTAATAAGAAAGTGAATAAACATATTTCCAAATGATAAATTATTACTATGTATAAAGAAATTCCTAAAGTAATTCTGAACTCTAATGGCTTAGCCGATGACCTCAGCCAGTTTACGTGGTAATGCTAATCTCTAAAGGTGACACATGGCTGTTGAATAATGACCCTGTCGCCAAAGACACAGTTTCCTGCCAAAGGAAAGTCTGAGAGCTTCTAAAAATGACCAAATGTTTCTCTCAGTAGTGATTTTCCTTCAGCAGAGAAAAGCAGGGGGTCTCTGCGGCTGAGAAGAGAGCTTGGCTAAACAATGAAGGTTATAATGGGGGCCAACATAATAGCAAAGGCCAGTCTATTTAGTTATGCTAGGGATTTTCAGTGAACAGCTCTCCTGAGAGAGATGACTTTCCACTGTGTATGGAACACATTGCCAAGCCTGGCAACAGACAATGCACTGCAGAGATGTGATATGTATAATAATGGAAGCAAATCAACCCTGGACTATTTTTTTTTCTCTCAGCTATGGAAACACTACAGGAGAGCTGTTAACAGGAATCCCTCTCTACTCCAAGGTCAACAAAAATGACAATAGGGATATAGTTCAATCATTTTGGAAAGCATATTTGGTTAAAAGAAAAAATATATATATATCTTCTGATGATACAAGTGAGCCTATGTAACTCTGCATCTCTTTGAAGAACAAAGTTTCTTTTGTAGTGCCTCTGAGATGAAGATCCATCTGATCATTCATTTGCTTTCACTGGTTCACTTCCCTTAATGAAATTATCTCTACAGGTTTTCCTCTCCTTCCTTCCTTCCTCATATTCATTTCACATATGTATCTATATTTGGGCATGTAATGACAAAGTTATTAATTCTATCAAATAAGTTCAGCGATGTAATCAGAGTGAAAATGAGCTCAATTTGTATTGTGATTTACCAAAATTGAATTAATCACTGTGACAAAAAATGGACAGGAGCACAGTACTGTATTTACATACAGATGAGTCACATTGTGGCACTATCTACAATGAGGTGCACAGGTGAAATGTGTTTCATTGATGTGTCCGTAATCTGATCTTGTGGGGTCCTTAAGGTTGCCCACACATAATTTATATTATCTTCAAGATGATTGAATTGCCAGAAAGTAATTTTGAGCATAATAGGAAGCTGTGGCTGTGTAATCTGCCACTTTGACTCAAGGCAACAGCCCTATGCTTCCAGATATTCAAACTTTTATAGAGAGAATTAGAAGCTGGGGTGAGCACTCATGTCGCGTAAGGAAGTGAAGTCTGCGCTTTCATGTGTTAAAGTCAATATCATTTGTGCACAATGATTTGTAAAATTAAAGTAGAGCTGAACTCAAGCCAAGACAGTAAACACAACAAGTGCATACCCAGCTTTTTTCCTGATCTTCAGAGATCCGGCCAGGCCTCTCTAGTAGTAGTAGTAGTAGTAGTATTACAGAAAACAGCAACATATAACTACATGCACAACATATAACTGAAACTGTATTATTTCATCTGATTCAGCTGAAACGGTTACAGAGCTTGCATTTAATTTATCAAAAATAAAACCAAATCTGGTCAGACAAATGACAAATGAACATTTTCCTGAAGTTGTTCAGCCTTCGGCAGTGGTAACACATGCTGAACTCTCATGTTTATCATTTCCACCAATAGCACATCCCTCAACTTGAATAATATTGTAATCAGTGGCGCTGATTGTTCATCTCTATGTCAGACTGTGAGAGCAGTACAGCAAAGTGTTATAGTCTGTTTTAGTTACATATATGAAAATAAACAGAGTGAATTTTTTGAATTTACACTTAACGTTGAACTTATACTTAACACCTAACACACACAGCTGTGGCTCACCCACACAAGTGTTTTCCCTTATTTTAGTAATTACTCTTTCTCTGGGGATGGTGTGGGTGTGTTTAACCTTTCCATCACTCTGCTGGTAGTTTTGTAGCACCTGTTAGAACTGGACAACTTACACTTTTATGGTTGTTATTGATATGTGAACTTTAGTGACCTCATGTAATTCCCAGCACAGCTTTGGCCAAGTTGGACCTGAGCAGAGGTTTAATCAGCCAGTGTCAGTGAAAACACCTGTCTGAGTGTGCATTTGCATCAGTATGAGTATTAGACAAAGGAAAAACTCTAGGTTTTGGCTTTGGCTCTTTAATCCATGATTGAGTGTCATACGCTAAATCTCTAATATAATATCTGCAACATAAACTCATCTGGTATACATACCTATGACTTAAAGTGATGTTTACAATAAAACGCAAACACACATTTTTATTTTAAATGTTTTATCTTACTGTATGCATTCATTGTAACACGTACTAATGGTTTAACATTTGTTTTAACCAAGTAATAATGAAGTAAAATAAATAACACATGGCAGGTTTTCCGCGGCTGTTTGAAGTATGATCAGACAGAGGGAGTGTGAGTTAGTCGCACAGGGAATTTGGGTTGGTACATGTATGATGGGAACATCAGCTGTGCACATACAGTATGATGGTGTGTGGGTGTGTGTGTGTGTGTGTGTGTGTGTGTGTGTGTACCTGTATATGTGTGCCAGCTTCAGACAGACAGAAGTGATGCAACTGCTACGAAACCTTTTTCCAGATTTCTTCAAACAAGCCAGTGTAGGTTTTCTCACTCTAATGCACAATTCAAAGGTATTTGATTTGCAGCGCCCCTCTCCTCCACTAGCTATGACTGACTCAAGCACTGATGAAAAATCTGCAGTATTACTGGTTTGCACTTCCTGACAATGTGGAATGTGTCAGTATTATTTCCTGAGTTCTTTCCTTTCATTCAAGCGCAGTGACTTTAAATGCTTTTGTTGTTTTATATTATTCTGATTTAATATTTACCACCTGAAAACCCATTGCCTTACGATGTTCACCACAGTTTAACTTCACCGTCAAGAAACTCTTCAACATTTGGATGTACAGTGTTTGGCTAATTGTTTCCTGAGATGAGAAAATCAACATCAGCTTAATCTCTTTGCATTTGGAGTCAGATCCTGGTCATATTAGCTTAGTATAGAGAGGGGAAATAGAAGGAAACAGCGAGCTATTTAAAAATCACGCTTACCAACACCTCCAAAGCTAAGTAATTAACACATTTCATCTCCATTCAAACAGAGAAATAAACAAGTTTATGGTTTAAGGGTAGTTGCATGTGTATGCTGTACTATGTATGCTGTGCACACCTTATTAAGTGTTGACAACATACTGTATATAAAGGCAGGTGACTCATACAGTGAGTTTTCTGGACACAATGATTTCACTGGGTTCTGAGTGCGGGCTTTCCTACCATCCAGTGGTCATCTGGACACTGGATGGTAGGAAGGAAGAACACTGATCATTGCAGTTTCATCCCTCCACCACACCTGACCCCTACCAGCGTCAAGGCCCTGTCTGGTAATCTCAGATTAGCTGCTATTCACAGGGCTCTATCCCTACAAATCTTTTTAATAGATGGGGTCAGCACCAAAAGCTTTATTAAGGAAGGTTTCTGCATTCATGTTGATTTGTGTCTTTCCTGATCAAACCAAAACCTGTACTCACTGACTGTATCTACTAACCCACACTATAGCCAGAAATACAGTGACTGTTGTCAGGAAAGAAATAGCTCCAACATGTAACTTAGACATGGTCATTTTTGCTTTTCTGCTCATGTGGCCAAATACACAGGAAACCTTTTGTAAATTAATAAGCCTTTAGAAGTGAAAGACCGAACCAGGCTCATAGTTTCCCCCTGTCTCCAGTCTTGTAATCCAAACATTTCCCATACTTAAAAGTAACCAGAGGAGTTTTGTTATGCATGCACATGTGCATAAAAAGACAAAGCAGCACAGCACATCCTGCTGCTGGTTTGATTCAGAATCAGATTCTAGTGAGTAACACTGATTGTAAAATCTTTTTTGTTTGTTCACAAGAAAACTCCACAGATCACCTTTAATGAGACATAACATAAAAGTGGTAGCAATCTTTTAGCTTCACTCTCAGGATCAAAGTAAATAAGCACACTTTCAAAATTTTCAAGTTTTTACCATGAAAGTTTCCATTTTATGTCTTTAATGACCCCAGATCCCTGATGGATCACCTGTACCAATCCATCTCACCCTCATATATAAATTAGTTGCGTACACACACATCTGTGACATTCAAATGCAGTTTGTTGATCATGAAAACAGCACTGCAGACATTTGCAAGCATTTTGGTGCACTGCAGAAAGAAAAGCATTTTAAAGAGCCACGTTTTACTCAATTTTCCATGGCCATTAGGAGACCCACGTTCAGCATACTGCTGTAGCTATTAATTTACCAGGATGAAAATATCTGAAAATATTTAATGAAGTTTGAGTGACTGCAGTGAACTTACATCACCTCTCTCAAAATCTAGGATGCATATTATATTTGTTGGCTGCAAAAGACCCGTAATATGGAATTGTGGTTCAGAGAAAGAAAACAAAATGAACATCTGTTTTTTCTTTTTTTTTTTCTTTTTTCTCCTCACATCTTCACACTTACACAGACAGTTATAGTGAGATTTGGTGGGCTTCACAAGCTGCTCTTTATCACCGAAATGAGCGTTTATTTCACTAATTGTGAGTCCAGGAGATTTCAATATTTGGTCCTGTTGCTTACTAGGCAAATATTTATGATGAACATGATTTTATTTAATTAATTCACACTGTGAACAGATTGTCTGATTAGAAAAGTCCCTGGGCGCTTATTAGGGGAGTAGTTTTTTTATTTTTTTTTTAAATTTGAAATTACTTAATTGTGCCACTGATATGAATCTACTGATTTCGAGTGTTACATTCAGAGATAATGTGTTTGTGAATGAATAAACTGCCCTTTACTTCTTGGTGTCAAAAATCTGTTTTACAAGTGCTTTCTGCTTCCTCACACCCCTGTGACCCACGGCAGCCTGACCCTGAGATTACCTTGTTCCAAATGTTTCCATTTGATTTGTCCCCTATAGACCTCAAGAAACAGAATAAGAGCCTGTGAGAAAGACCACTAGCAGGATGAAGCTTGTTATTTTCAGCTCACACAGAGAACCAGAAGAGCTTTGAGAACCTCAATCGACCTCGGGAACGGAGCTTTTTAAAAATTTGAGAGACCCTTGTCGAGCGTATTGAACTTTCCTTTGTCTGGAATGCTTTCAGCACCCCACCCCCACCCCACAGGAACAGCAGTGAAATGTCAATGGTCACGTGAAGCATGTCTTTAATTTTTTTGCTATGTGTGCACACCACACTTTGGTTTTTGTCGTAGCGCAGATAATGACAAATGGCCCCCAACCGCTGCTGATGATAAAGGACGAGAAGATTCCTGTGCAGGAATTTGTTGAGAGTGATTGAGGTCTGCGTGGGAATATACACATACAATGCACTTTACCACAATCAATGATTCAGTTGTTTTTAAAATGAGGCACATTAGTATTCCTGAGCGCAGATTACCTAAAGGCAAAACATACAGCCATAAAAAAAAATTTTCTATCTCTAAATGTTGCCTCTCAAGCATGTGAAAACACGAGTGTGACTGAAATAATGAGCAAGCACTTTGGGTGAGACTTCATGGCGACTCGCAGACGCAGAAGGGGGTGAAGCAGACAGACGGAAATATCCTTTTTTTTTTTTTAAATAAATTCTCTTCAGAGTTTCTCACCTTGGTGTGGCTGCGCCTTGAAAATGTAAAGACTGCACTGGATATTCAGGACACTATCTTTGTAATCAATATTTCTTATTCCGAGGATAAATGTGGCACAAACTTCTTCTTATTGATTTTTTTTTCAGTCCAAAGTAAGGAAATACAATATATGAAAAAAAAAGGTAAAAGGTTATCAGACAAAAAACAATTAGTTTTATTTAACGATAATTAAATGGAGAGTAAAAATTAAATCTGTAGTTATTTAACAGTAGCTGAAGCTGTTTACTTTCAGTAGTTATGGAGTTAATAACTTTTAAGGTATTTGTGTTTCAGGCAATTCAAAATTTCAAGTCAGCTCTGTCTGAGAAAATGGTCAGTCATCGTCTACCCTTCTAACCTAAAGAGGTCCATGGATGTAACGAGATGGCACCCTCAGATTACTACCTCCTCCCTAAGATGAAGAAGGAGCTCAGTGGTTGCCATTTTGACAGTGATGATGTGATGACATCACTAATGCACCAATCATCCCTATTATGTGAGCACATTTCAAAATGTTTGTAGGCTCTTACACATAGCTTAGTAGCCACATGCAATGTCTTTTTTTTTTTTTTTACTTTCTGAAACTTAAACTACAGTGTGGACTTTCTCCACATTGCATACAATTGGACATCTGTCAGGGAGCTGATGTAACACTGGCAACTCTTAAAGATTAGTCTATTACCTTTTCCCCACACACACTTGTCAGAAAAGATATTTATGGCACTTAACACACTGCAACTGCTGGAAACTCTGAATTAATTTACCTCAGCTTGTGATTCCTTCAAGTCCCGTGTGCAGTGTTTTCACCCTGCTGCCTTAGGTTACACATGTACTTTTTTTCCTGCCTTTTGGATTGTAATAAAGGCAGCACTAACCTGAACAAGTCTCCTGTATGAATAAAATATGACATTATCACATATTACCCAACTGTCAAGGGCATTGTGAGTAACATTATTATAATCAAAGGCTGCATCCACAGCATGCCACTTGACAATCTCTGAAAAACATATGACAGACTAACCTGAACAAATTCTTCAGGTTCTATATACAATCTTGTATATGTTCTCATGGTCACTAAATCCTATTAAAACCAACAATGAAGCCTGATATGTTATTCCTCTGTGACATTGAACTCTATTGCTGTTAAAAACACTTCAGTGAGCCAAACCATTGATGCTATTAATTCATTACAATGAACATACACTGTATTATAAGCCAGTGTCACATATTCTGTCATTGAAATACTCACTACAGCAACAAATGTGTTGTTTGTGATTTGCAGCTAAATATAGTCTCCAACAATTGCATTAGCCTATATACTTCTGTTTGAGTAATGTCGCTAAAAACTCCACCGTTCATCTGCTTTACTGGTTACTGAACCCTGTATTATAATGAGACTATGCTGTACAGTACATCTATATTTAAAGGCACTGCTAATTTGATTTGAAATCTTAAGTCTGCACCAATCCATATATTTTTTTTTTAATTTTGCCAATGGATGAAATGCCTGTGTAATATAAATGTGGTCAGTTGTAGCGATAAACACTCAGAGTATTACCACCCAACTGAGCAGTTCTCAGCTCTACAAGGTGTTTATTTGCCTCTTTCAGCTTATTGCTTGAGACTTGTTAAGACTCAGTTAGTCTGCTTCATCAGGATCACTTGGGTGTGGTTTGATCATATTTGATCAACAGTGCTATCATGACATTTATATTCAAATATTGCTTAAACCTGATTGGTGCACTAACATATGTGAAATCAAATCTTGCCAGTTTAGCCCCACCCACTTCAAATCAGCACGAAGAGTGAGGGCGAAACACAGATATAATGTGAAACAACCAAAACTGTTGCAGCTTGGCAGAAAATTGTGCGCTCATGTTGTATCTCATGACTCACAGTAAGAAGATGATTGAGAAAACAAGTTTTGAGGGTCTTTAAATATTGATGTGTTCAGTAGAAACAAATGGCTCAGGGCCGAGTGCCAGACAGGGTCGGGAAGTCAGACGTTATTGAGAAACTGGGTTTAGTGAGTATAAGAAAAATACAGAATAGGAGTTGCCTCCCTGGCAACTCAGATGACAAATATGACAAGAATATGATATACATTCAAAAGAGTTTGGCTCAGAGCATCACTGCATAATATTACTTTATAATTAAGAATTTAAACAGATTTACATACAGCATATGTAACCAGCCATATACAGCACATATGGTAGGTACAGATCAGAATTTCCATAGGAATTCTCAGCAGGGATTATGAAAATAGCGACAAGTCATAGCACCCATCTGTCTCCCGTCAGGGATCACCTTTTAGCTCAAGTGTCATCTGCAGTTTGCCAACCCAGTGCAGGTACTTCCCACACATCTTTGAATGGCACCTGCTAACAGATCCTGCTGTTATCTGCACAGAGATAACACTGAGAGAAGCGACAATGCCCTGGGACTTGCCTGTCAACTTCAGAAACATCAAAGGTCCTGACACCCGTCTCTGGCTCTCTAAGCATGACAGAATGCAATCTTGTGGGAAAGTAGGAGGCTGAGATTCAATGAGGACTGAAAGATCATAGGTGCTTTATAATTTACACATGAAAAAACAAGATTAAAACCAATTATCAACGTCAAGAATTTTATTTCGAACGGATGTTACCTCTTAGTTACCTCTAAGTGATTACACTTTAGAGGTTAAAATTGTTGAACTCTTACATTTAAGGATTGTGATGTTTTGATGGGAATACGATGTGATATTTGGTGAGAGTGAGTGGGTGTGTGTGCACTCTCCGGCTCTTTAAAGGAAATTCACTGTTGTTTTTCTTATTTGGTGGACAAAAGCACTTCAGCACCTGTGTTGCACAAACCACCCCTGCTGTGACCGACTTAAAGCTATAAATTGAGGGCGAGATTTTACTTTGCACAGCCCCAGGAAACTGGAACGCCATCCTTTATTGTGGCCTGCAGCACATGGATGGCTGGGTTAGATGCTTGCATGCACACAGATACTACATAAGTGGGAATGTGTTTGAATTATTCCAAAGATTATATGCCTGTATTGTTGTTAATGCGTTTAAGTGCTAGGCATGCTGCTTCACAGTCTCCAGAGGGTGAACATTTTCCATTTTGGACACTTTGTGAGCTTCCCTTCAGTGCTATCATTGGGCTAAAATTTCAAATTTCCATGCAACAGGTCTCATAATCTAAAATGCCATCAAATCAAATCAAATCTATTGAACACAGTCAAGCTCCCAAGGGGATAAACCCATGTGTTTTCAATGTAGCCTTTCTTTCAGTTCCACGTTTAACATTTTTTTCCAACTAAAAGTCCCAAAGACAGTAAAATCACCAGCAGCTGTCTGCTCGGCACCACAATATTAGATAAAAGGGTGATTTTTACACAGTCCCAAGAAGTTATTAGCAGAGCTTTTATTCATATTCACTGACACGTTGGTTTTACTAACCTAATCATGAGTTAATATCAGTGAATTAATTCCCCTGAAATAGAGCATCTTTTCCATGCAGCATATTGGGAGCCCATGGATCATTTCTTAAGTTTGATTTTGATGTAGAATATTTTATCCCTGACGATTTCAGTGCCTTGTCAGTCAAAAAACATTCTTCTCACTTTTATACCAGGTGCATTTATTTAGAAGCCAGTGAACAGTTTTGACAGCAGAGTGTGATGCCCATCAAGATAAGCAGGAGCTGTCTCGTCTTCTATCATAACTGTCTTTTTGGTTTTTGCATCACCTGTCTTCAACAGCTCCTGAAAAATTAGGGAGAATTAATATTGCAGAGAAAGTAATTACTCATGCACACCCACACTGTCGTTAATTACTCCATGGAATTTGGATGGAAATTAGTGAATATGAAATTACATAACGTGAATTTTCTTTAATCTTCCTGAAGCTATCAGGAGCACACATAACACTATAGAGTAATACTTTCTATACTGCATGCACAGTGTTCTATGGGGTTTGTGGGTAAAATGCTCAAACATTGTTTTTAATGGCACTGATTTCAGCAGAAGATCAGACTTTGAATGTGTCAGTGTATGGTGGTACAGTAGTTGCTCTGCTATGGGCTCTGGATAGATTTACATTTTTTGGCTTTGAGATATGATTAATTCATGAACACTGACACTAGACACCTGAGGTAAAATGTAAAGGCCATTTCACACTTAACATGGCAGCCACACAAGCTTCGGGGAAATGGAAAGAAGTACAGTTATTCAGTGATCATTTGATAATCAGTCTAACTGTAGTGGGAAAAGTAACTCTTGCTTGGTTTGACCGTGTCTTGTATAAATAATCAGTCATGAATCTAAAAGTGGACTCATCATCACTCCAGACACTTGATCTCATGGTTCCTCGTTATCATAGTCACTGTCATGTTTTCAGTACACTTTACGTTTTTATTCATGTGGTTTAAGTTAAATTCTACATGAATACTTTCACCAAGTCATTAGGATAAAACTGTGTGCCAATCTGTCTAGGTATTTCATAGGAAAGTTTGACCTGACACTTGGAAAATTAGAGGGATTACCAAAGTCATTAGGATTTAGAAACTGGGTACCATGAATATCTCTACCAAACTTGTAATCTTTGTAATCCATGCAATATAGAAATAGACTGAAAATTATTAATCACA
>JBBMJY010000009.1:18481516-18493046 GCA_037833715.1 Toxotes lorentzi | reverse complement strand
CCCCCCCCCCCCCCCCACAGACCGAAGAGGTTAGGAGGGTGAACAAGTAGTTTTACCTTTATTTACCACCACTGCTCTTGTCACTTTTCATCCTGGCTTCTCCTTTCCTGATGCCACAGAGGCAGAATACAGAAGGCACAGTTTCCTTAACCCTGTTATTCTAAGATTATTTAGATAAAATTTCTTATTTTTTGCCACTTAGTATTCAGTAGCTGTGCCAGTATCCAAACCCATACATGAGTGTGTTCTTAAAATAAGGAGAAATCTTGTATATGAAAGCTTTCTCAGTCTCCCCTTCCTCACTCCACATTTCTCACATCTCCCTCCTTCATTATTTTTTTGTAATTGTAAAGCTGGAAACACGAGAAATGCATAAAAAGCAAATGCTTCTCCTCTTCTTTCCCCACATTAGTTCCTTCCATTCCTCACTGTGGTGCTGTCTGTCAGATGTAAACCTGATGAAATGTGCGTGATTACTGTGCTGTTGCAGTTGATGGTAACTGAAGCTGTGACCTGTAACTGTCTACAGCCTCCTTTCTGTTTCCTAACTGTCAGAGTCCACATGGTCTGTATTTATATTTCAGCCCCTGTGGTAAAGTGAACATGTTTTGTTTGTGAATGTAGACTTTGTGAAGCTGTAGAGCGGGAATGGTGTTTTATACCAATCGGCCTGGGATTTAAATGATAAATATTATGTGCGTGTATTTGTCTAAAGCTCTCATCATCTATCTTACTATAGCTCCCTGCACTGCCTGTTTGCTCTCTTTTCTCTGTACATATCCCTTCATCTACCACTGCACTATTTTTCTCTTTCCCTCTCGGTCACCTTTTCTGTAGAGGTCACCATTAATATCCTATTCCTTTAGGGGATCTATGAATCAATAACTCAGAAAGATATGCACACTCGCACACACGCACACACACATATCTGCAAAGCAGTGAAGCAAAGAGGCCAGCTCTATGTAGAGATAGGCCAGAGTGGAGACATTGACATTCTCCCTCTTTCCTCATCATTTATTCCCCTGATTTTCTTATTTCCTAATTTTTCTCCCTCTAACTCAACAGTTTCCTTTTTTCTGTCTCACTCACCTCTGTCCTCTTACTCTCTGTATTTACCGTCATTGTCACCCAAAGTTTTGAAGCGCTGTCACCTTGGATTACTAAGCATAACCAGATAGTCCGACCATCTACCCAACATTCCTGGTGATGACAGGCTGAGTCTGGGCAGCTACCTCAGTGCCATGAACAGCTGGTGTGTGTGAGCTCCACTGAGCAGAAAAAATGCTCTTCCACCACACATGCTCACACACACTGGTTGCTCCTGACAAGCTTTTCAGTGTTTTATATTTCTAGGATCTCTGTAACCTGTAACATGGCAAACAACAGTGCATTATGAATCATCAGTTTAATTTCTGGTTGACTAGACCACTGAGTACCTGGCCTAAACCACTTTCTGTTACATGATCTAAAGTAAAACGTCCAGTGTTAGAGTGATGTGAGGCTTCCACCAACTGGCAGGTAGTTTCATTATGTTGAGAATGGCATCAGATAGATAGATAGAGAGAGAGAGAGAGAGAGAGAGAGAGAGAGAGAGAGAGAGAGAGAGAGAGAGAGAGAGAGAGAGAGAGAGAGAGATGTATAGCCTTATTTTCTAGAAGAGGATGGAAGCTGTGACTCTGTGATGCTGAGACTGAAGGGTTATTTGTCTGACCACTGAGAGCTAAAGGTATAGGCTAACCCTCCCTGCAGGAATGACTCTGTGTGTGCGTGTGTGTGTGTGTGCGTGTGTGTGTGTGTGTGTGTGTGTGCGCGTGTGTGTGTGTGCGTGCGTGCGCATTCGCATACATGTGTCATATTTCCATCATTCTGTTTGAAGCTGCTAGTGGAAGCAAGCCTCCAGACAGTCACCTGCTGTTGTTGACTTCAACCCCCAGACCTGTGTGCGTGTGTTTATCCTTTGATTTTCTCTTTGTCTTCTCCCTCTTACTCCCTGTTTATTTATCTCTCTATAGTCCCTCTGTCTCCTCTTTCTACGTGTCTCCTCCTTCGCTCCCTCTAGCAATGCCCAATTCTGTCTTACTGCCCTTGATGACTTATTTACTCAGAAACCCAGTGTGCAGGATAACAAGGCTGCATTCATGGACATATAGTTTGAGCAAGGATTGTATTGAGTTAATAAAGTTATGAGTTAGTATCTGCTATCCCTTCAAGTATCATTGTAATACTGTATGTTGTCGCACAGTAATTATTGTTTGGTTCAGAAGTGCTGTTGTGCTCTCTATTAAAATGTGTTTCTGTGGTTTAGTAATGTTAACCACTGTGGATCTCTTTGGAAAGCCGTTACAACTTTCAGACTTTCAGTATAAGCTGTCAATCACAGACAGTAGGCCTTCTCTCCCTACAATACTGTTCACTCATTTTTTTCTCTCAGCTGCTTTATATTTGAAATGAAGTCCAAATGTCAACCCGAAAAAGGCCCATTGTTGTCATTATGTTCTTTTCTTGTTACCATATGTTGTCTGAGCTGTAGCATAAATGTACATACAGTCGTTCACTAGGTCCAGCCGGACACTGATGGTCACCAGAAAGATGATTTGAAGGAACAGAAATGTGCAGTTCCGACATTTAAGAAAGGACACTTGGATTATGACATTTTGTCATTGACAATTTTGTCTTCCTTTTTTGTTAACGAAAATATGAGAGATTTTGTTTTATACAATAACAATTCCGTTACAGTTTCGTTACAGTTTTTGTCCATAACTTCTTCATTTCACAGTTGTGAATAAAATAGTTGCCTGTTTCAAGTCAGATGTCGATTGTCACACTGGATTTGCAGCTCTACCCGTAACAGTACTGCAATGTTTTAAACCAGTCAACATGGTACTTTTTCATAATGGGTACTTATGTGTGAAGCCGAAAGCCAGTGGAAAGATCAACGGTTGGTCACTCTACTAAGTCTATGGGAAACGGCAAGAGTTCAGCTACAGTAGTTTTTCTCTGTTTTGGCCAATGCCATTACTAACTTGAGCACTGATCACTAGAATATTAATATGGGACACAGTAATTTTCACTTAACTGTCCTTTCTGAGTTGCTGCAGCATTATTGGCACTGTGTGTGACTTTGTACGCATAAGTGTCACTATAGGGTGGAAAGGTCAGAGGGTTCATGAGAGTGGAAACTAAATTAGAAGGCTCTTGGGTTGCAGGTATTAGACTCACACACACACACACACACACACACACACACACACACACACACACACACACACACAAATAATGGGGGACTTGAAAAGGCAGTGGTGAGAGACAAGACAGGGAAAAAAAGAAGATGAAAATGTGACAAGTGGGTGAGAAGGATAAATGAGTTGGATGGGGGTGTTAATTCGAATCTCTTCTCTGTAGCTGGTGAACCATTTACTAAAGCAATCCTTCAAAATGAAAAAGAACTGAAGGGAGCTAAAAGGAAATTGAACCAAATGAGTGCAGTGTAAATCATTTGGACGACTGATTGTGATGGCACTTATCATTCTACAATTTTGGGAGCATTAGTAAACTTTTAATTTGGAAGATATTTACTCATTTATTAACACTAACCAAGAAAATATTGATTAAACACAAAATTTGGAGATTGGAGCTGTTGTCCTGCTCAAAGCAGTGAATCACTAGCTAAAGATATCCAGTGTAAGTCCACAGCAAATTGAACAGTGTTGCTGCTCTTTAATTTCCAACCTCTTTCTTCATTTTCTGTTTTTGATGATTATGTTTTTGCTCTTTCCTCCTTTTACGCGTCCTTGAATTTTGTTCCTTTTCTGTTTGTCGTCGTCTACATTTATTTTCACTCTGCGCTCTCTCATCATCAGTCACAGCTTTCTCCTTCCTTCTCTTCATCTTTCTTTTTGTATTATTTTCTGTCTACCCCAACTCTCTTCTCTGCCCCTGGGGCTCATGGTTTGTTCCTGAGACAAAAATATCATCCATGAAGTTTCACTAATTAACTACTTTGTGTGTGTGTGTGTGTGTGTGTGTATATAATATATATATATATGTGTGTGTGTGTGTGTGTGTGTATAATATATATATATATATAGACTGCTGAGTTCATCAACTCATTTCCTCTACTTGCTGGAGAGAGAAAAAAATCAATTGTTTGCATGGAAGTAAACTATAATTACCACATACCAAGATTCAACACAACCTATGACACAGAAATTGGAGGACAAATTTGCTGTGAACACCTGAACTGTGATGTTTTGCTGTATTAGTTGGTCACTGTGGTAAATGGCTCACAGCACACTGGCCCTCTCTCCTCGTACAAATTGCATTTTTGTTTTGGCTGTTGAAATGTCATCAACAACAGCCATGCTGCTTTGCGTTGTTGCTCCTGAAATAGACCCCAGCAGAAGAAAGCAGTTTGAAGCTCTCAGGAATAAATGAACCTGTGAAAATAAGTGAACACGAATGAATGATACTTAGGATTTTTGCTTGATTGTGTGTTACAGTCCTTATATTCTAATTATCTGACCTTTCAGACCTTCCATTTCAATAATCTATTTACTCATTTACCCAAACATCTAAAAGGAATTCTTTGACATTTTTGGATATGCTCATATTCACATTACTGTCAAGAGTTAGATAAGAAGCTTGACATCACTTACAGTACAATAAATATGAAGCTACCATTAACAGCCTGTCAGCTTAGCACAGAGACTGAAAATGGAGCTATGGTTAACAGCCACCTCTAAAGCTCAGTAATTAACAGTTCACATCCCTTTTTTAATCAGTGCTTTTGCTGGTAGGTTGATTTGATTATTAAAACCTTTAGACCGAGCCAGGCTAACCGTTTACCCACTGTTCTAGTCCTTGTGCTAAACTAAGCTAAGAGAATACAGAATGCATACAGAAATGACAAGGATATCAATCTCATCTAATATTCAGCAGGAAAGCAAATGAACTTTTTTTTTTCCCAAAATGTATGATTATTCCTTTAAGGGGTGAGTAATTCATTACAAGGCTCAGTTTGGACTGGGGTCAAATTTGTAGAGAATATAAAGTTTGGACAATAGCCATTAGCCTGTTGCATGAGTATAATTAATCCTGACACTGCCCTTCTCTTAAACTCTGAACAGTCTCCGGATACTTGATCATTTCAGTGGCACCTGGAACACACAATGTTCCCGAAACTCCAACCGCTGGAGCAGATTTTTCTAAAACTCTTCAGAATGTCTTCATATTTCATATTCCTTCAAATCAATATGTTCCTCCCTGTCTAGCACCTCTATGCATTTCCCAAAGGGCATTTTGGAGGTTTATGCTTGAGAATGAAAGCATACAGCATTTTAAAGGCTTAGCGTGTCAGTCTCTCAGTGACTGAAAACCTTCTCATTCAGTTCAGGTACGACTGTAAAGGCATTTTCTCTCTCTCTCTCTCTCTCTCTCTCTCTCTCTTTTTTTTTTTTTTTGCAACAGTTCAAAGCGAGTGCCAAACAAGTCCCCAAAAAAGTTTTCTCCATTTTGCAGTTTTGTAGATGCAAATACTACTGTCTACAGCAGAGATAACAAAGTGTCTACCAAGGTCAAGGAACATTTTTTTTCCTAATATTCTGTAATCTTTATGTCATCATCTATAGTATCTACAGCAATCTTACAGCAAGGAGCAGTCAGTCTCCATTCAACCAGCACAAATGCTCAAGTGGTTCTCTTTGGCTTTTCTGCTCAAACGCTGGACTATTGCTAACACAAGGAAAATAAACTTTTATTTGTTGTCTAAAAGTCAAGCAATTTTTCAACTGTGATAACAAAGTGAGCTTTGTAATGGAAATGAGGCAAAAAACAGCAAGGATGTTATTCATCTTCAAAGTTTCTGTTCACAAGTCAGTGTCCTTGTCCTTTTCTGGAAATAGAGAATTTAAATGCATGGAAATCTTAGATCTCCAATTACTTTTGTGTTCTCTTATCGTTCCTTTGGGGGCATGAGAAGCTTCACTGTGAGAGTGAACACTGAAATATTTATATTCCTTGTCAAGGATTGCTTTGCTTTTCTTTAAATTCCAATTTCTGTTTTTCCCATGTTGATTTGGAAATAGGATGGTGTTTCTCACATAGGTTCGATCAACAATAAAAATAACAATGATAACCATTACATTGGTAGAAAGCAGACTGAAATCAAGCTAAGCAGAACCTCCGATTTTATGTGTTGCACTTTTCTGACAACATATATTGAGCTTAAGTCATTAACATCCCTTTATTGAGCGAGGGCTTTGTCTTGTGTGTAGTCTTCACACGTGGATGTAGTAGCAGATGTTCCAGTGCGATATTCACATGCCTCCTGAATCAATAAGTCTGTACCCTGGTACACTACTGTCTCACACTGGGACCTGGTTTGGGAGCTGTGGGCTGATACATATCTGGAGGAGACTGAAGCTGTTTTCTGAATGTCTTTTTAAACATCTTGAGATGTTTAACTCAGTTTGGCAAGGGCCTTCACTGGAGTCCAGAAGCCGGATGCAGCTGTGGTCAGAAGGCAATGTGGGTTCTCTATTATTCGCAAGGCTGGTGGGTCAATCTGCTCCTCCTGTTGACATTCTGAACTGATTTTGAGCAAGACACTGAGCCCCAGGTCGCCCCTGATGGGTGGTCAGATAGTGTAGTGTGAGGAGTCATTTGGTTTGGTTTCGAGTCCCAAAAGATGACTTGAATTCAGCAGCAATTTCAGCACTGTATTTGCTGTTGGCATCAATATATGAAAGAGAAAACAATTAGGTGCTAATGATATTATATCCATCATCCTATCCATCATCAGAACCTAATAGAACCTCACAAAATCAAAATAATCTTAGTTCACATGTCCATTTACTAGCTTATGAGTTTATGAGCTTAAGAGATTTTTAACACATCTTATGGTCATATTACAGCATGTTATCCTGGCTATGGTGCCATCACATGACCTAAGTGAGAAGATTTCGCTACGTGATAATGTGGGTTATTTATTGGTTAGAGGCCTTAACCCGTCTCTGTTTATGGGGTTTAAGTCATAAACCAGGAGTCACTGGATGGCAGAGAAAGATCAAGGGAAACCTTCACATCTAAACACACAGACCAATCTCAACCATCCCAACATGTAAACAAATAGAAAGCCTGTTTGTGCTGAAGGCATATTAATATTCCTGAGGAAGGAGACCAGCTTAAACCTCTAATGCACCAAATCAGTCAACACAGCAGCCCCATGAATGACAAAACAAGGTCTGCAATCTGAGGCAGAAAAAAGAAGAGAGACGTGTTAATTTAATGATGCCTTCAAGCTGTTTAATGTTACACATCACCCCCCAGCCTCAGCTATAACAGTAAAACATGTGGAGGTAACAAACTTAGTTTAACTGCCAATTCATAATTAATTTGGACAGACACACCTGTTGCTGAGAGCCATAAAATACCAATAATGGAGCTGCCACGTCCTGCACTACATCCTGTTTACCAAGCTGAAATTGTTTATATCACTGGCTGAAATGGCTGCTGAATATAAATGTCCTATTTTGTCCTCACTTGGAATAAGGTCTCTGGATTTCCTTATGTGAGAAGTACTACCACATGCACAGGTTTCTCATGTAGGACTCATTCCTTTACATTTTTCTAATGTCAGTGTACCACTGTGCTCTTACTCTTCTCTACACACATTTCAGAAACCCCTTTAAGCTCAGGCCTGCAGCTCTCTAATGGCCACCTATTGGAGAATTTGTGATGGGTGAACATCCTGAGAGTATTACAAACTATTAGTGCCACAAAACTACAATATCGAAAATTAAATAGAAAATATTGGGAAGCTTTGAGTTGAAGAGTCAGTAAAAGCTCTTGACAGGAGTTTCTCATTGTCAACAGAACCAAATTCGATATCAAAGGGGATTCCTACACTCCTTGTGAGGGTTTTACCACTTCTCATAGAAACTGAACGAGAGGCTCTGCTTGGCTCACCATGTTAATTCCAGCCATACTCTCAGTTTTCCCCACTGACAATGTGCAATGTGGGATATCCCCACCCACAGTCCAGGGAAAACTAATCCCCGCTCCACAAGTGTTATGAAAATGTCAAGCCTGGAGTTAATAAATACAGCTTACAACATGAAGCTAGCCCTACAGCCCAGGGTCAAGGTTAGCCAAGGGCTATTATAGAGAGAGTGAAAAGCTCTACAGACACTATTACCTTTGGTACTCTCTTTTTTATGCTCACACCAGTTGACCTACAGGATTAGTAAGAATAATTTTGCCCATATGCTGCACAGAGCCTATTAAAACTGACAGAGCACTGCAATTCAAATGACATACAGTGAGGTAATAAAAGATAATGACCACTGGGTTAGCATTAGCAACAGAAGAAACAGGACTGTAAGAAGGCATTAGTGTGTGTAATATATGCTATTAACCACTTAAATTGATTTAGTCAGATAAGACACAAGTTTATTTTTAATTTACGCCTCAGTATTATTCTAAAATCCTCACAGAATTGTTTATTGTTTATCTCCCTGTTGTATTTACGTAGATGCTCTGCATTAATGTACAATGGAATAAAATCTGTGTTTATAAAATGATGGAGAAGTATTACTTCTGAATAGCTTAAAGCTGTACAAAGACTGGCACCACAGTGATAACCTGCCTTCCATGCAGAGCATGCTGGGATAGCCCCACATGGTCCTGCATGCCAAATAACAGAGTGGTAACTCTGAAAATGTTGTGAATGAATGAAAAACACACACAGTTTGTATGTAACTCCTTCACACACATACGTACAAACATGCATACACACTATCGCGGACGGATTAAACAGTGGGCCACTCGACACAGACATGTGAAAAGCTCCCCACCCCTCCGACATAGCAACAAGATCCCCTCAACTCAAAGGCACACAAAATGACTACAAACAAGGTGACTGCAGTCTCTTTATAGTTGTTTTTTCTCTCTAGTGCTTTTGTGTGTCTTTCAGTTATTTTCATCTCCCTGTAGTAATTTTGTGTCTTTATAGTCCTTTTGCGTCCATGCTTATGATCACTTTGCATTTCTCTGTGGTCATTTTGCATCTTTTTGTAGTTGTACCTCCTTTTGTGTCTCTTTGAAGTTCTTTTGCCCACCTGTGTAATTGTTTTGCATCTCTCTGAAGCCTTTTGTGTCACTAGTTGTTTGACCACAAGGCCTGTTCAGTAATCCATCCTTGAACACAAAAAAACTGACTCAGTGACTGAAAGACTGACGCTGACATATTCATTCTGAATAAATGACAGCAGGGCGAAGGTAACCGATTCTTGTTGTTTGAACTCTGTGTTGAATTTAATCGGAGAGCTGAAACAGAATATCCTGAAATAAACATTCGACTAAAGCAGACCTTGACAGATCAGATTTTACAGTTACTTAGATCAGTGAATGAATAACACTGACCTGGCATGCATACATGCATTTTCAAAAAATAAACTGAATAAAAGCAAAGGAATTGGAATCAAAATGTGGTCAACCCAAACAGAGCCGTACAGAGGCCATGGAAAATAAGTTTTTTTTTAAAATGATGATTAGTTGCGTCTGTATACAACTGTGTGTGTGGTCTCACTCTCGTGTCAGGTTGTGTGTGTAAATGATGTCAGTAGTGTTTTTCTTTCTGTTAATCTGTATCGAGAGCTGAGAAGGAGAAGATAAAGTTAGGGACCAAAAGGGCAGTAAATTGGACAAAAGAAAAAAACAGCGCTACATCTACATTATTCATCACAAATGAGACAGATTTAGTTGGAAACAAAACTATATTCACGATGAAGTTTAATGGTATTCAGGTGCAGAGAGGAGAATCTTCCACTGAGCAGCGTATTCTGCATCATGCACACAGTGGATATACCTTCTTATCTGTTTGTAGTTCTCTTGATATTTGCCTGGACATGACAAGCATGTGCACCCCCGAGGATAGTGGCCTCTAATTCTTTTTTCCTAGCGTGGTCTCTCACCATGAATCTTTTGTCTCCTCCCATGTGTGTAACACAATTCAAACTGTAGTTTATCTAGAAACATCCAACCACCACATACTGCATGCACTTTTGCTAACGTCAAGAGGATGCATGCGCCCACAGGTTGTGTCTTAAGCCCTGCTGATTTCACCTGAGGATCATCAACAGGAAGGGAAAGGCATCTGTCATTTTATGCGTATTAGCAGGATTCTCACCTAAGATTTTCTCAGGTCAGTCGTACAGGAGTCACCTCTGATGAGAGACTGTACTGATTCCTGATTATGGCTTAGGAACTGATTACCTGCTTGCTGTCGATCATAACTTAAACACGGGGTCATTGATTTACGGCCGTATGCAGCCTGCTGTTTTTGGGAAACATCTTGAGATAGATATGCTGGTCTCTCCTCAGGTCTCTCACCTGGGGAAATACCTCATCATACAGAGAGAATATCGAAGAATGTGTGGACTCCATCAGTATTAGGGGAGGACTTCATGCAACTATTTGGGTCAGAGAGTCAGATGACTCCATAAAACAGATGGTGAGGTAGAAATGTGTGGCTGTGCAGTGGGTGTTTGCCTAATTTGGGACCTGCAGATGCACTAATAATATTACAGTATAAAACGAATCTAAATTAAATAGTAACCCTAAGAGGATGATGTAGTGCACATGCACATTCAGTACAGACTGAAAGTGATATTCAGTGCCAGACAGTATCCATTGTAAATGTCCTTAATAGCTAACTCATGTTCTCATGCTCTTACACTGCAGCTTTAGCTAATATTTCATCTTCCTTTCACTGATGGGATTATACTACAAAAGCAGGAAATGGCCCAGGAAGGTAAACGTCTTTGATCTGTTGCTCGAACAAAACCTTCAGTGAATCCAGTGACAGCACGAAGGAATAAGATTCAACCACCTGAACAGATTTAGAAATCTGTGAGACTAAAATAGTGTGAGTTTATATTGAAATTAAAGCAGGTGCTGCTAAGTGATTGTAGTATATTTGACCTATGAGATCATCTCAGTTTTGCAGGCAACATACTGTTAAAAGAATGCAAAGAAAAATGCAAAGAAAAACTCAACCAAAGCAGCTTTTCAGTGACACTTTTTGTATGATTTTGTTTTGGAACTGTGCAAGACTTGAGTCAAAATGAATAAAAATCAGCACTACACAGCAAATGTAAGTACATCTGTCAAAACTTGCAGTGATGGTTTTAAGGGAATAAAAAAATACAAGAAAATCAGGATAAGGCAGCATGCTGCTCTATAGTAGCCCATTTATTGTGAGGTTTAACATATAATCAGTGAAAGGTACCCTGTCGTTCACCACTTGTCACGCCACAGTATGGATTAATGATTTTACAAGTGGGTCCCCATTTTGTGTGTCTCATACACAAGCACACTGGTGAAGTGATACATGTATCTATCACCAGTTTCAAGCCATTCTGCAGTGTTGGGTGGGGGGAAAACGGGGGGAAAAAAAACAAAAAAAAAACTGGAAACAGGGGAGAAAAAAAAAAAAAAAAAAAAAAAAATGCCAGAAAAAAAAAAAAAGAAA
>JBBMJY010000009.1:18454101-18472418 GCA_037833715.1 Toxotes lorentzi | reverse complement strand
AGTTTGGCAAACTCATCAACAAACATTGCGTTGTACTTTGGGGTTTTGTAGATGGTTACAAATATTGCTTGGTAGGATGATTTTACTTGAAGAGCAACATATTCAAAAGAGTCAAACTTTCCATAGGATATCTTCTAGCATTGGAGGCTGTCATTGTACAAAATGGCGACTCCTCCTCCTTTCTTGTGCAGTCTAGCTTCACTCACAAAACTAAAGTTAGGAGGAGTTGACTGAATAAGAACTGCTGCACTGTTATCTTGCCCTAGCCATGTTTCAGTTAAAAACATAAAATCAAGGTTGTGCTTGAATAAAATCATTAATAAAGAATAGTTTTCCTGCCAGGGATCTGATATTTAAAAGAGCTAAATTTAGTTTACTAAAGCCCATGTCCTGTCCATGTTCTGGGACAGACTGTGGCTGACATGGAATAGGTTTTAGGTTTGTTGATGTATTTCTTAAAAACTGACACTTTCTTTTCCTTTTGCATATCAAAATCGGCACTTTGTGTCCTGGCTTTTCCTTGGAAACGTCAGGAAAAACATTTACTTTACTGTGGGAGAGCGTTCACTCCCTGGGCCTCGGGTTGATAGAGGGATTATTGTGTCTACATGTCCTCAAACAGCGGAGACCCTGGGCATCCTAGTCCCTGATAGCAGTCTTGGTGCTTTTAAAAGCCTTAGGAACCAGTGGTCTGGGTGGGGGCTGAGGAGGCCTAGATGGTGTGTTTAGCGGAGTGGAAAAAGGAGGGGTGGGTTGAGTTGACCTGAGCTGCATAATTTGGGGGGAAGAAGGGGAGGAGATGCTGCATCTGGGGGGCCTTGGAGGTGATGTCCAGGAGGATGCTGGTGGGGGTTGCAGGGTTGATGATGATGGTAGCACCCTTGATCTGGCTAAGTTGGGGGTTAGGGGAACCATTTTAATCCCAGACTTTACCAAACTCTCCATGTCAGGTTTGATATTAAGGACTTGGCAGGTTGCAGATGAGTAGAGAGTCTGTCAGATTAAAGTTAGCATGGTTTTGGAGTCCACTATCTTAGTATGTCCGGCCAGGGAAATCCTCAGAGCGAAGACCATCACAGTGATAACCGGGTCTATAACATTGAGACTCTATAACTTTGTCTCCCTCATGATTTGATTCTTCAGCACAATGCGGATGTGATTGGCTTATGTGAAATATGGCTTAAACCAACTGTTTTCTGTATACCAATGCCCCTGTTGCTTGGGCTAATAAACAAGTCTGTTTTCAATTTAACCTTCAAACTGGATATTACCTTTAACTCTTTTGGGGCTGTTTGTTTAAAACCTTCTCCATCAGCTATAAATTGCTTTGTCCTGGCCAACAGACTCTAACCACTCTACCTTGTGATGCTCTACAGACCACCTGACCATGACTTCAGTATTCACCTATATTAGGAGAATATTCAATAAGGCCTCTGATCCTCTAAGTAAAGCCTTTCTGGCACTTTGTTTTCATCCAGTTTTCTTTTGTAAGATCATAATTCAAGATTTGTTAAAGTGACTGTCAGGGCCCGGTTCTGACAGTACTGCTCCAGGTGCTGTAGTCCGTGTTGTGTGGGTGACAGCATGTCACAATCTGTTCTCCAGTCCCCTTGTCTCCCCAGACTTGCCTTCCCCTAGCTGTCTACCAGATGTCCTTGGACTTTCCCTCCATTGTTTCATCACCTGAAAGCCCCACCCATCCTCACACCTGTTCCCACTTCCCCAATCTGTCGTGCACCATATATACAAGTTGATTTCTTTTGTTAGTTGCTGCTTTATCCTTTGGTTCTTTGTCTCTGCCTGCCTTTCTGTGGTTTTGACCTCTTGCCTTTTATTAGGACTTTGGCTTCCTGCCTGTGCTTTATTGAATTTGTTATCTGTTTGGACTTCCTTAGCTGCTTTTGACCCCTGCCTTCCTCACCTTGTTATAAGTCTTATGTTTTATATTGTATAATAAATCACCTGAACTTGGGCCCAATGTGACATAGAACCACAAGGTCATCAGCAGAGAGCAGGAATTTAACCTACTCATTGTTAAAGGTTAAGCCAGGGTCTTCAGACAGCTCCAAAGGTGCTGCTAGGTCATTAGCGTAGATGTTGAATTGAGTTGAATTGAGAATTTTATAACATAATCCCTTTTGACAAATATAATCAAAAACCTTTTTAAAATCATCATAATGTAAAAATTCTTGCCTTGTTTTTATTGGTGAGCATGATGATTAATTATAGTGTATAGAGTGAAAGGTGGTTAGTAGTGCGTTGACTTGATAAAAAGTCAATTCGTCTACTCAGGGCGTTGTGCTTCATAAGGAAAGCCAGCATCCGATAATGCTGCAAAAACCCTTTCCCACGTTACTGCTCACACAGATACCTGTGTGTAGCTGTTAGGGTCTAATTCATCTACACACTCGTGACTTGGAAGAAATAAGCCCCAAGCTCCAGATCTCAGGAAAACAGCCTGACTGAAGTACGAGACTGAACAACTGAAGCAGAGTCTGTCTCAGCTCAGGTCTGCTGTGTTTTAGCATCTCTTTCCGGATGATGTCAGATCCAGACTTACTTACTCACTTAGTTTATTTATTTTCTGATGTTTCTAATGTTTTCTAATGCTTCCATTGTAATAAGAAAATCAAGGGAGTTCTGGTTATTTTTGATTGTTGAGTGAAGGGTTGTCTGCCTTTCTTGAATTTGTTTGTGTTCGTGAGTGAGATTGTTGGGTAAAATTTGCTCGTATAGTTTTTCAATGATCTTTCCAGATGTTATTGTTTTGTAGGGCCAAGTTGTAGTTGTTGAAAGTTGTTTCCATCTCTCCCAGAACAGATTTTGATCAATGCACTCCTCACTTTCTCTTAGTGTCTGATCATGATGTTTTGTCTGATGTCTTATCTGTTTGTATTCTTAGTGTTTCAACATAATTTTGTCTCAGGTCTGTGTTTTGTGGCTGACTGTTTTATGTTGGACTGCTGTCTTCATTTCTGCATTCTGTGCCGCTCTTCATCTTGCAGTCTGTTTAGATGCAGAGCTGTTCTTAGAAAGACCTGCTTGACTGACACATTCATGATAAATACAGTTTTATTTTTGTAACAGTCACGTCTAATTGGGTTGGTTGAAACTGTAAAGAGAGAAATGTATTAATTAGATCAGTCATTTCAGTTGAAGTGATTACATTTTTAAATCACTGTCCACTTATATTGATTGTTTACTTTATGTAATTTACAGGGCTCAGGTTATGTTGGTTTTAAATATACATTTTTCTGGCAGTGATCTGACAGTGGGCTCTGTGGTCTGACAGTTAAGGCACTAATGAGGGACGATCCCATGTCAGTGAGAGTCTCCTTTCATCCTACCATTAAGCATATACAAACGTAAGGAGTGGCAGAAATGCAGTAGCTCTGTCCCCATTTTGTTCACAGTGTGGTCTTTATTGTGTCTGTGGCTAGTGGTGGGGTGAGGTATGGAGAGGACTGTCCAAAGAGCTGGCTGTTTTCCAGCAGGATCCACTATGTCAGGCTCACATCCTTTTCTGGTATTTAAATCACCCATCAACAGAACCAGATCACCCTGAGCCTGGTAACGCCAGATTTGTTTAGGAAGATTTGGTAATATTTTTGTTTAACTTAAGCCAGATGTTGGTTACTTTTTAAATTATTATTAGATAAGTTATCTCTGTACCCCACAATAACCCTACCTGAATCTCTGCTGTGACATGATGGTAGTCTCTCTGTGGTTTGAGGGACAGTGGGTGTAGGTGTAGCCATGTTTCTAATAATATGACAATATCTTGACTTGACTGCTATAGATTAATTTTGGGCCTGTGCTCTTCAGTCTGAAAGCAGAGTACAACAGACCCCAAATAGTCAGTTAACTCATATTCACTCATATTCTTTCCGTCAACTGTTGTCTGTCTCAGGTTCTCAGCAAACATCCAGACATGGTCCTGGTCCAGGTGGACGTGCTTATACAAGTGCTCATATGTCAGAGTCGGGTGATTGGGAACAATGACCTTGTTTAGTGCTGTACACTCTGAGGTGATTACCCTGTATATATTATGGATCGGGTCCCAGAGGAAGTTAGTACGTGACATCGGTGGGGAGATGGTGATGTTAGCCCTGGAAACTCCCTGCGTGCCGTCTGAGCCACCTTGATGATGGTCTCTGCCACCCTTTGTCCCTTGTGGCACAGGTCATTTGTTCCAGTGTGGATGATGATGTTGTCAGGGTCACCCAGAGGTGGCCGTGACAGAGGACTTGGAGGGCTTTATCAGTTTGCTCCTGGAATTTTCCATTCAATGTCAATGAGGATTGCAGTTTTATAGTGCTGGTGGTGGAGAGGTCCCTGTTCCTCTGTGATTGGCTCAGGGGGCTCAGGTTTGGGTCTGGCCTGTGGTGCTGCCTCACTGCAGGAGCCAGTTTGTGGAGGGCTGGGGAAACTGGGCTGTGGTGTTGATTGGCTGCTGGGGCCAGTCTATGAGCCTGTCTCTGGTCTGGCTTTGACAGTGCAGCTCATTGCTTCCATCTTAGGCAGCTTCTCTTCCAGACTGACAAGATGTCTGTCTCTCAGCTCCATCTCCTTTCACATCTGACATAGTTCATGTCAGTGAGTTTAATTTGTTCTATGAAGCTTATTCATATTTCTCTCAACTGTCCTACAGCAGTATTGGTTTCTTCTTTAAACAATTTCATCTTTCAGATGTTGAATTGTGTCAGACTCTGACAGTTTATCTTTGAATTCTATTATCTCCACTTCTAAGAGGGAGACACTCCTGAATACTCTTCACTGACACTGGTGTCCTGGGTGCGTGAAGGCTTTTGAAGCGGGCTGGTGGAGGAGTGCTGGAGGCGGTGTGGTCATGGGAGGTTGGAGCAGTAGTGTTGAGAACTAAAGGCCGAGTGTGAGTCTGATGGAGCAGAAGGTGCTGCTGGAGAGGCCTTTCTCCCACCAGCGAGAGTTTTCACTCTGCTGAAGTCTCTTTCAAACTCTTCCAGTTTTGTCGGAGACACTTGAACCATCGCTGTGCATCTGTTGTAGAGATTTGATGTTGAGTTTTGGTACACTGTCTGTATATAGCTGTCAGATGGATTTGTTACCAGTCATTTTAAAGCCAATACATTGCTCACAGAGAGTGGAATTCCAAACCTCTGGGTGCTTCATAAAGAACAGCAGGTTTGTTATTAGTGCTCTGTCACCTTGCCTTTTATAGTCTGCTCAGGTTGGTCTCTGTGCAGCCTGCTTCTGTATTTCTTCTTCCCTGCATGTCCTCTGGGTGGTGGATCACCAGTCCATCCAGACTCCATCTGATTGGAGTTGTTTTTGGGTCAGTTTTTGGTTTGTGTATCTTTAGTCATTCGATTTTTTTTCTTTTCAGAAAAATGTAAAAAAAACAAAAAAATGAGATACAAAAATTAAAGTTGAAATACAAGGTCTTTTTCATGGTCAGAAAGAGATGAGCAAAATTTTTAAAATGATTTGATTTTAATTTTTTATTTTGTTTAAAAAATATATATATAACCCGAAACCAGATATGAAAAGAGTTTTTTTTTTTTTTTTTTTTACACATCTGAAACAGATGTTACGCTGAGGACCGCATGCCTGTTGCAGGAACGTGCACAGCTAAAGCAGAAACTACTGAACACTGTAATGATTTCTTAGGCAAAGAGCGGCTTAAACGATTCTTTGTCGGGTTTATCAATGATGAGAAGTTATCCGAAGTCTATAGTTTCTGAACATTTAGAGTTATGAGACGGAGAAGTAGCATTCTTCATACGCGTCATCTGAACATTTCTGAAGGCGAACTCTTTTCTGTCCTTGATCAATATGTTTTTCGGCAGTGTTTCAGACAGTTATGGAAATTTTTTCTGCAGTGAGGTTTTCAAATGCAGACCATTGAAAGGGTGTCAAATTCACTCAGTCGAGTCCAAGTTGATAAAATAAAATGTGCTGATAGCACTTTTCTGAGTGTAAGAGGCGGATGCACTGTTGGTTATAGCTGTCAAGTAATGTTGTAGCTATTGGCTCATAATTAAATGTCTTAAATTCAAATTATCAAGACAAAATAGCCCCAATACACAGTATATTAAATCCTTTGATCCATGCATCTCCAGAAATGAAGTTACAACGTGGATGCAGGTGTTTTTTTATTGCATTTCTTTCTTCCTCCTTTCTTCACACTGTCAAACTAAAATGGCCAAAAATATGTACTCATTACCACATTTGAGTCCAGTGGGGATGCATCATTCAGCAGAGATGATTTTGTAGCAGCAGAGATGTATGTCACTGTATTTAATAATCTACGGTGTTTGTAATGTTGTGTCCCTGCATGATTCTGCCAAAACTGATCAGGCATAGATGAGCACAAGCAGGTTTCATCTGAATCTTGGAAAAGCAGCAAATAATTTACATTGTCAGGTCGAAACATTATGGGCCACATGAAGCTGGTTGAGTGAAAAAGAAATCTGTCAGTTCATAAATGCATGAGGAAGGGAAGAGAGTTGTGAAGAGAATCTTACACATCAAAATAAAGTTAATGGAAAACATTCATGCAAACAGAGATTGTAAATATCATTCAGGACTTCTGGCCCTTTTCACACTGCAGTGTTACTGCATGCAGAATCTCTGATTAGTGGCAAAACATCCCTGAAGCCCTTGATTTAGAGCACAGTCACAGAGGAGCACCCGGAGCAAAATGTATTACAAAATGTACAAATGTGTTTAGTTACCTTTTCACCACTGTGGACATTTACTTGCTTCACCTTCATGTCCAATGTGCATCAGTGTGCAGTTAAATATCCAAGAGTGCTGTATGAACAGTAAGTCTGATAATGTTTAGAATTTATAATGTTTATATGGTGCATCACAAATGGTAAATTCCCAGTCACACCTGTTTTGAGAATATGCGGACCAACCTGGTAATGCCTGTAATACAGTTTGTGCTTTGAGCGGTTATCACTTTGCCTTCTTGGTCATGACTGCAAATTTTCAATGAACTTGCATTGTTGTTGCTTGAAGGTTACTCTGTCATGGCTCTCGTTCAGTTGTGAGTGGAACAACAGTCCACACAGTCAGTTATTTTTAGAACATCAGTGGCTCCCCCAGGTAACCTTTAAATCCACAGAGCAGCCAGGATGGTATATAAACCGAGTGGACTGCTAAGTGTCTCATTGATTCATTTTGTTCTTATTGAATTAGCTTAACTAAAACATTTGGCAGTTCTGGTTATTTACAAAATTAAACAGTTGTTGGACGGTGACAGAAACTCCAGTTTCCCACAGTAAATATAGAATATTGCTTGGGACGCTGTTCTGTAAAACCACTAGTACTTGACACTGGTCATGTTCTCAGGCTGTCTTCTTGCCACCTGCTGCATATGCCAGAATATTGCATCCTTGAGCTGGAAAAATTTCATTTGCAAATTAGAAACTGGTCTGACAATGTGAAGGACTTCTCAGTGTGCTAGAGCAATTAATTCAAAGGCAGGTGGCAAAGGTCTCTGAAGCGAAATGGGAGCAAATGTTCCCATTTCGCTTATTTCAGATTTCATCTGAAAATCTGGTGGCATTAGATGGAAAAAAACCCCTTTGCATTTCTCAGATGTGCATACTGATTTTACATGGATAAAATATTATGAACAAAGCGTGTATTTTCCTGGTTGTTACTGTGGTCTGTGCACCAGCCTCACTAATCTGTGTTTTCAATGGTGCGATATCTTCACACACACAGCACTTGACACCCTTTGCAAAAGTTACTTTCCATTTAACAGTGTGACGCATTAATCAGCCACACTGTATGAATATTCATTTTCCCTAAATGTTTTAAAATAACATCTGATGATTGCCTGTTGATAAGCCCTCGCTCATTAAAGGTTCTGAGGGTATACCAACACTCAAGGCAATTTGTCACTCACTAAAACTAAGCTGAGTGGGAGAACACTTAAAAATGCTTCAGTCTGACTTCTGTTGACATGTGAACCCTTTTATTTTCAATGACTTCAAACATGTTCCAGCAGAGGTTCACCCTCACTGTCTTCCTGACTGTGACGCATTGAATCCTGACACACTTCTTTGCACAATAATTAACTATTCCCCTCTACACTGACCACAAATAGCACATTGCCTTGGCAGAAAGCTGAATGACACACATTAGATTAAAACAGATTCAGCGGCTGCATCCTTCCTCTTGCAATAACTTACCGAGCACAACTTCCTCTCGTGTGTTTACTCACAACCCAGAAGTTTCTTGAGACGATACACGGCTTTCACTCGCAGTTGTTCTCGTTTCACGTCTTTGTCCTTTGTTTATGTAGCTCCTTTCAACCTCTCTATCTTTTCTGTTTCCAGTGTTCAAGAATAGAGCCCCTATATGTGGCTTCCAAGTTTAGCTCTGCCAGGCTCATTTGAAAGTCAAATGTTCGCCTTCACTTTTCCCACCACACTTCAAGCGTGGCACGGTGGCTGAAAACACTTAATCAAGCCTCTGCCACAGTGCAGCAATCAGAGATAACAGGGCAGGCAATGGGGGTCATCCCATGCTCTGCACTGAGTTTACCAAGTGCCACCAGATGCACACTAATGAGGGAGACCCCACCTTTGCTGTTGTTGTCAACACTATGTTTCTGTCAGTTATGCTTACTGGGGTCATCACAACACATAATGGAAAGAATAAAAAAAGGGGCAAAAGAGTAGAATGTGGCAGGACAAGATTTAACATGACATGTTTGGTTACTGCATGTTGTGAGATCACAATATTTGAAGAGAATCTTTAGAATGGAGGACATTTATTTATAGTTAAATGTCTATAAGTAACTTAATGAATGAGGTCTTAATGAAGACACAACAAAAAAAGTTAAAATCAAACAGATGAATAAAATTGATATTTGAATGACAAAATGAACAGATCACTTGGTTTGACTATAATGAAATTAAGTATGCAGTATGTGAGTTACCAGAGAGCAGTGGAACGTTAGGGGGATAATCTAGTTCTCTGAGACTTAAAAATAAGAATTCAGTTCACTATCCGACAACAGTGCTTGTCACAGAGAGCAGAAGGGAAGTTTTGACTACTTTTGCAGCTTTGTCTGGGAGCTGAGCCCCTTTCAGCTGGACCTGGAGGGATTGTTCCAGTGTTGCTTCGTCTTGCCACTCTCCCAGTGAGGTGATGCTCTCTGGACGCAGCAGTTGCTAAGCAACAAGGGTCAGATAATGGGGCTGCTCAGCTGATCAGGCTATCTCACTCCAGGGTTGATGGAGCAGATTTTTAAGGCCAATGAGGATTCTTGCAAGCAGGCAGAAGTTATTGGACTGTCGTGCCTTCTGGCTTCTTGATCCCTCATTGCTGTAGTTGGACAGAATTTGGCTCATTCAGTTTGGTATTGAGTTGCAAACTGAGGCTTGTTTCAGTGAAAGATTTAAATATGCACGGCTTAATGAAGAGGAAAGAGAAAATGCAGGAATACAGTCTTGGAAAAATGAAATAAGGCTGGAGCAAAGGTTTGTTGAGCGGTTGCGGGAAAATCTTGAAGGACAAAAAGCAAACGGAAAAGAGGGCAAAAGGAACTGCAAAAAGGAAAAGAGTTAAAGTGCTAAAAGGGCTGAGGAATAAAGGGCAGTCAGCTGTTTTTATCAGCCGGAGTGTATTATGGGCAGAGAACTGGCCCTTAGCACCCGAATTGCAGCTCGCCTCCACTGTGTATCCACTCCTTTGTTTCAGGGAATGGGGAGAGAAATTGATTTGGAACTGTCCTTCCTCCAGGTAGGTTAATTTAACTGAGGTTTTACACTCAAAGATCACATACTTCAGTTTATCACTATGGTCAATCAGCAGTGATGCTCAACATGAAATGTATGTATTAGTGTATCACATAGAAGATTAAGAACAGCATATAGCATATAACAACCACAACACAGCACATCAAAGAATTACTGAGAATGATACGCAGAACAGTTAACTGCCTAAGTCCTGCTAAATAGATAAACAGGAGTTAAACAACAACTAATTTGATCAATAATATAATGAAGTACAGTCCTACAGTCTAGTTCAATAACTGTACACTCACCAAATTTCAAGCCTAACTATCCACGGTCATGAGGTGGCAGTGTGGTCATGGCACACAAGGCACACAAAGCATTACATTTCTTACGCGTTTCATAACTTGGCCGTTTAATATCGCACCGACATGGGACTGGTACCGATTTTTATAAAAAAAACATTTGCTGAGTAACAGGGAGTGGAATACTGAATGGCTGGACAGCTAATTCAGTTCAATTGAGACATTAACCAAGGAGGAGTATCAGTTTAGGTCACTTCAGGAACTACAATTTGTGGCTGGGGTCTGGCATGTCTCTTATCGTAGAGGCCCAAAACAGTAAACGTGTGGCCCAAAACAAAGCAAAGATGCTAAAAGGCTGTGGGTTCTTCACACATACCCTAATTCTTTTTCACTTTTTAAATATAAAAAAAAAATTAAAGGCTTCAGTCTGACTTAAACCCTTCAGAAGTGACTGTCACAAAGTCAGTATTAATGTCAGACACAAATCCTTCATTCATTCCTTTAAATGACACTGTGTGACGATACAGCATTAGCTTGGAATTAAACCCAGTGCAGGCAATAGATCCCTGACCAGGGCGTCATTGTACTGAACTCACTGTGTCTCCTGCCTGGACTATACAGGGCCAGAATCAGTACATGACTCCTTACCATCTTCTTGTCTTTGATACACCATAGCTAATTATACCAAGCCTCTCTGAGTCATGACATTCAGTTAGCATGCAGTGGCCATAATAAAACAGAGACTTGAATTAATATACATTCATTAATTCATGTACATTAAAGCCCCTGTATTTCTTGAACCAAATTTAAGCTGAATTCATATAATTAAAAATGTTGTGAGGTGTTTTCTGTGGCTCTAGGAAATCAGGAAAGCCAAAAGACTCAAGTTTATGGCAGTGCAATATGAAATCACTGTGGTACCCTTTACATATTTGGTATTTCTCAGCTAGTCAGTAGCGCAGTGTTCACAGGTTTTACTGACAGAAACAAATCCTTGCCATTGTCACAAGAAAACTAAGAAACTATAGTATATATGATTTAGCATATAAAATCATTATCTGCTGATATACTGCGCTGTGTAACATTATTACTGTCAGTGACAATCTGACTTTCAGTCAATTCATAGAAAGGAAGGTAAGGCATGTTATCGTATATTTAGAACATAGGAAAGTTTGAAAGCAAGTCATATGTCTTCTGGAAAAAATTTATTGAGTTGGACTTTCACCCTTTCAGAAAGGGTTCAGCAGAAGTGCCAAGAACAATGGACTCAAATACAAAGCGCTACCACCCAGGGTATCTGAATAAGTTCCTGTGATCTTTCTTTCCAGGGCTGCTCTAGGAGGAATGCTTCTCCAATCCAGCATACCTTCCCACCAAGCTTCTTTCTGTGCTTGTTAAACACCATAGGATATCCATTAGGGTGTGTAGGCCTGTAGCGCTGTAAAGATGCTTTAGATCTGCATCCAAGGTCTACGAGAGCAGAAATATCTGCTTCAGGAAGAGTGGAGGGCTCTGTCCGCTGCTTCGTCTTTAAGGGCATGTATTGGACCGAAAGAAAAAAAAAAAAAAAAGCAGTTTCACAATCTTTTCTTTTGTGAATGTGGAAGCCTTGATGTGTGTCATCTCTGACAGCAGCTGGCTTCTTTATTTTCTAACCGCTTGACGTTTTTCCCTTCCAAATTTCTCTACATCTCTGATTTTGGCATATAACGTATGATCCACTCCTTCAAAATGTAACAGATTTGATCATATTTCATCTACGTTGCTGGAACTCAAGAACTCCCATGTAACGTGTTTGGTCTGCTGAGAAACACTTCAGTGTTGTGGGTGTTTAATTGCTGTCTTTGGAACAAAAAGGTGAACCATTTCTATATTTATCTCTATTGTTATACAGTATGGTCACTGTAATCATGTACTTTCTTCTGCACTTTTCCTGGTGAAGAGATTTTAATTCCATCATGTTCTACATAATCATTTACACATACACTTTCTTTTCCTGTCCAAATTCTGACCACAAAGGAGAACAAGGAACTTCAAAATAAATTTTCATTCAAAGCACATCCAACACTAAAAAAGGTTGATAAAAACACTAAAAGTGAAAGTAAGGTTAGAGCCTTATCTGCGACCGGCAAGCGCGTTAAGCATGACAGAAGCACAAAAAAGTACAAATATCCATGAAAGGTGGATAGTGAGGGTGGAAAAGAGGGGAATGGAAACAGGATTACCTGGGGCCAGGGCTTTACTTGAGTTTCCAGGTAAGGATCTGTAGGGATTATATATTTATGTGGAGTTGTTTGCACTAAATGTTCAAATACGTTTTTTGCTGTTTCAGAACCCCAGTCGATGGTGGGTTACTGAATCCCATTCCAGCTTGGCAGGCGCCTTAAAATAAAGAGTTTAGTAACTTTTAGGTGTTCCTGTTCCTGCAGAGTTTGGAGCAAAATGTGTTTAATAAATATATGTAAAGTAGACCACGTCATTGGGAGAGACTGCTGCCTGACAAGACCTTTGTATCATGATTTGTTCTCTCCTGATTCCATGCCAATAAATTGCTGCCCACATTTCCATTTTGTTCAGTGATTCACTCTGGTGTTGAGTCCAGTGACGACTGTTACCCTCGAATGGAGAAACAGTTAATCAATTAGAGCTTTGTCTGTAGGATTAGAATGGGGACAGCATCTTTTTACAGGCTGCCTGGCTACATCCATAAAAAATAGCAACAAGAAATTAGTGAGAAGCTAAGGTTGATGCCGCTGTTCAGGTTTACATAAAGAAACAGCAACTCTTAAACTGGCATATTTCTTTTCCTCCCTGCTCCTAGCAGCTTTCATGTTGGCTTAAAATGACATCAGATGATGTCTTGTCACTGTTTAGTTGGTGCAAAAACAAATAAATAAGTAAAAGCAAAAATGGGCTAATATGAACACACTGTCAGGTTTAATTCATGAGCTGAAACAAAAGTCTGATTATACGGCTGGATGCATTCTGGGTTTTCCAAAGAAAGTGGTAAATTGTGCCTCTTTCCACCTGAAGTTGGAGTCATGCAGGAAGATGTGTTTCACTGGCAGATGTATTATATATGGTGGATACTGGATACCGAAATGGCACCCATTCATTTAAATGAAATAATGCTCGTCAAACACATAAGCCAAAAGCCTTTTCTGGTGTCCAGGTTCCAGGATTGCTTTCACATTGTGTAACCCAAAGCACATGTTCATTAGTGTTTCTTCCACTGGCCCAACCCGCATGGTGCCCCCAGGCCATAGACTTTACATTAGGATCATACTCATACTCACTTTTCTATGTGGTAAAATTGTGCAAATATAAAATCTCCACGTTTTAATAATTCCTAATTCAAGGTTTAACAGATGTTTCTTTTATCATGGTGGTGTCTGGGGAAAATGCTTTTTGGGCTGCAGGGAATTTTTTGTTACAGTCCTGCTGTGGGACTAATTGGCTGCAAGGCTGCGTGACAGTGTTGTACCTTAATATGTCCATGGTTTCACTTCTATAAGAACCAAGTTTTGCAGCTTCCTGGAGCATCTAGCCACATAACTGGTTCAACATTTTGTGATTTCAGTCAGTGACACTATAACTGTATCGCCAATATGAGGCCTGGATGGGCCTGGTCACACAGCTCTCCATATAACTTGGAGATGGTTTTAGACAGGGTTCTGTTATTGGTTAGTTTGATCTTTCAGTTGACCCCACTCATCATGGAGTGTGTCCCATTATTGGTGTGTGTATGTGTGTGTGTGTGTGTGTGTGTGTTCAGTGATCACTTCTGTTCACAAGAGAGCAGCTGTCCACGAGCCAAACCTGGGTCCACCAACACACCCTGATTGAGATAAACAGAGGGGAACAAACTCCAGTGGTGAAGCCAGTGGATAATTTGCCCGTTGAAGTTAAGTTGGCTGACTTGTGCTGCACCTGTTTCATGCTGTGGCTGTGTGGGCTCTGCTACCATTGTTGGTGGAGCTGTGCTGCAGGGTTGCAGAAACTGGTGCCTGGTGACATCACACTAGTTTCAGTATTGAAGACAAAAGGAGGTGCAGCATAATACTAGACAGGTATATCTAATTAGTTGGCAACACAGTGTATTAAGCCAATTTGTATTAAGGGGCAGTAAAAGGCTACAGCTTATTGATCTTTTACATCCTGTATGTTGCCAAGGAAGAAATGGTGCACTTGAATAATTTGCGTTATGGTTGTTTGTGAATTTGACTCCACTGTAACCTTAAGGGTCATACCCCTATGCACACACAGCTTTAGCTTTGTTGTACTGTATTTCTCATGTCTTGCTCTTTGCACTAGACCTGGCATCATACAGTGAGGATCTCCTTTGCATGTTTGTACTAAGTCATAAATATTGTTAAATCATTTTGAAAGGTTATTTAGTGATTTTCGACATCAGCATGGGTTGAAAATGGGAAAGGTTGACATTTTTGAGATGGCCTCGTGAGTACACACACAAACTCTCCCAAACAGGCAGTTTGTGTACATCATTACATGTAATCCAGACAGTATTTTTGAGAAAAGGGGTTTTTTATTTTTGCTTCTTGTCTGTAAAAGGTTGAGATTTGCATATAAATTGACCATTTTATTTCTCCCACTGCAGCCCTAGCAGCCTTTATTTAATTTGTGGTCATGTTAATGAGTTCTTCTAGTATGGCACAATGGTGGGCTACTTATACAATATATTTGAATGCATATTGTCTGTTTAGGCAAAGGCCACATTTCTTGATTAGACTACTGTGTTCAGACTTTGGTAAAACCTGCAGGTTTTTAATGTTGTCTGATTTCTCTCTGAAAAGATTTGAAGACTTTATGTTCTACAAATAACTGGTCATAAACAAGACTTTTTTTTTTGTATACCAACGTAGGGTTTGTTCTGTGCAGAATGCAAAAAAACAAAAAAGAACAATTCAGTTTAGTGTGAACCATGATGTTCTATAATAACGCTAGCATCACATCTGTGCACTGATGAACCTTGGATTCAGGATTTGCAATGTAGATTTCATTCTTGCTGTGGAACAGTGGGCCTTAACCTTGCAAGGAACATCTCTATTCAATACATGTGCTTTGTGGATTTGTGGTAGACCATGGCCTCATCCCCCTGGGGTATCTTGCGGGGAGGTATTGCCTTATCTGTGCTATACAGGGTGCCAGTGCCATACTGTAAGTAATTCAGTCCTTGCATAACCAGAGTGGCAGCTGAGTCTATATTGTCGGCAGGAAGTCAAATGCATTCTCAGTGGCCTTTTGGCTTTGCCAGGGTTGTGCCTTGTCACTGATTCTCCCTGACTCGCAGAATTTCAAAGTGCTACCGTGGCAGAGAGAGTGTCCAGAATTCTCCATCTCTATCTGTCTTTCCCCTCATTTTCTGTGATCCCTCTACCATTGACTGACATTAAAGAAAGATTGCCTGTTTTCACAGATGATCTGGTTTCGTTGGCTTCATCAGGTCTTGATATTCAGTGAAGTGTGGCAGTTCGCAGCTCAGTGTGAAGCTAAAGCCCCCCCCTCACCCCCCCTAAATCTGAGGCCATGGTACTCTGCCAGGCAAAAAGGTGAATTGCTCCCTTTTAATGTGTGAGTGAGTCACTTCCCAAACATAAGGAGTTTAAGTGCCTCAGTGTTTATGAGTGAGGATAAGATGGATTGTGAGAACAAATAAATGACTTAGTGGAGTAAGGGCACAGTCATACTCCAACCGAAGTGTCTGTTGGATGTCAAACAGTGTGTGAAACCTCCTCCACCCACACCTTTGCAGCATCAGAATTGGGGTGGGTTGCATCAAACAATTTGCTTGACTTTTCACAGCTATTTCTGTTTTTAGTTCTTCCTGTGTGTACAAACGAGTGCAGGGTTGCCCCTCTCTACGATGGCTCCCTTTTCAGTCCATTTTGTGTGTGTGGCACTTCAGACAAGCCGTGAATGTTTTTTCCTCTCAACAGTTGGTTACTTAAGGTTTTACTAACCAGTTCTTTTCAAGCATATTGCCACTTTTATGCTGATGCTGTGCTGACTGTTGTGGTAAAGAGGAGGCTGAGCTTAAAGTCAGAGCTCTCAGTTTACTGGTCAGTCTACATTCTAACCTGTATTTATAAGCTTCTGGTAAAGCCTGAAAGAACGTGGATACTGATTACAGATAAAAGAAACTGAAATGGGTTTCCTTCACTGGGTTGAAGGGCTCAGACTTATAAATAGGATTAGGGGCTCAAACGTCGGGTAGGAGCTTGAAGTAGAGCCTCTTTTGCTTTGCATTAAAAGGAACCATTTGAGGTAATTGGGACATCTCATTAAGGCGACTTCTAGGTGACTTCCTGTGGTGGTATTTCTAGTATTCTCAACTTGGAGGAGACCCCTGGGCATTCTGAAAGTGCATTCAGAAAGTATTCAGACCCCAGATTTTGTCATTCAGATTAGCCTTATGCTAAAATAGTTGAAATTAATTTTTTCCTCATCAATCTACACTCAATACTCCATGATGACAAAGCAAAAAGAATTTTAACAGACCCTTTGCTATGACTCAAAATTTAGTTGAAATTTAATGGAGATGTTTCTAGACTTTGATTGTGGTCCACCTGTGGTAGATTCAGTTGATTGGACACCTGCCTATATAAGGTCTCACAGCTTAGAATGCACATTAGAGCAAAAATCAAGCTATTAGGTTGACAGAGTTTCCTGCAGAGCTCAGAGACAGAATTGTGTCAAGGCACAGATCTGGGGAAGACTACTGAAAATTTTCCTCTGTAATTCTTTAATGGAAGAAGTTTGGAACAACCAGGTCTGGACACGGGGCCAGACAAAGCAATTGTGGGAGAAGGGCCTTGGTGAGAGAGGTGACCAAGAAGCAGGTGATCACTATGGCTGAGCTCCGAGGATCCTGTGTGGAGATGGGAAAAATTTCCAGAAGGACAACCACCACTGTAGGACTCTCACACTGTTAGAAACAAGATTTTCTGCTCCGATGAAACTAAGACTGAACTGACTGAACCAGAGGAAACCAGGCACCGCTTGTAACCTGCCCAATTCCAACAGGACAATGACACTAAACACACAGCTAAGAGACAACTCTGTGAATGTCCGTGAGAAGCCAGCCAGAGTCCTGACTTGAAGCCAATATAACTTCTCTGGAGAGACCTGGAAATGGCCGTCCACTGACGTCCCCATACAACCTGACAGAGCTTGAAAGGATCTGCAGAGAAGAATGGCAGAAAAATCCCCAAATACAGGTCTGTGAAGCTAGTCACATCATACCCAAGAAGACATAAGGTTATAATTGCTACCAAGGGTAACAGGTTACTAAATGAGGGCAGCAGGCACATAGGAAAACACACGGGAACATAAATGGATGAACTAACAAAGAATTGGTGAAAAAGACAAGTTTAAAAACAACTTGGAGATGAGGGAACTGGGATCAGGTGTGTGAGATGGGCCAGAAACTCAGGTGACTGCACATGTGGAACAAGTGAGCAAGTGGAACAGTAGAGAGGGAAAAAAGTCTGGGGACATCTAGTGGAGATGGAGAATGAGAGAGCTGGGCAAATGAGCTGAGCAAAATGTGAACAAAGTGAAGGGGTCTGAGTACTTTCTGAAAGCACCGCACCCCATCTGACCTGGTTATGCCTCAGGATGTTAAGAAACACACCTGGGCTAACTTGCTTATCTGTTGCCACCGCAACCCCGACCTAGATGAATGGTGGGAAATGGATGAAATGGGTGGACTGTGCAATGTATATAGTAAACATAAAACTAGATTAACTGAGACCTGCAGGAGAAGTATAATAAGAAAGCTGTTTTTTTCCTGTGATCCTGTAAATAGTGTGTCGTTTTTCAGTCACTGTGTCATCAATTGACCAGTTACTGATGGAGAAATTTACCCCGTGTGTTCAGAATTACAACAGCGAAGTATGAGGCTGGCATCACGGGCTGACGACAGCACTATCCAAAACAGACACAGAGATGATTTCACTGTCAGTCCTCTCATTAAACACTGGATAAGGTGACTAATGGAACAGAACTCAGTGTAGCCCTGTGAACCTTTGATCCTGGTCTGAGAGACCTACAATCAAAGGATAAGTGATGCTGTGCACTCCCACACTGGACACTTCTATCAAATCCACTGACCTCATTTCACTGCATTACAAAAAAAAAAAAAAAAAAAAAAAAAAAACCCAAAAATGTTTTTGCATGCAAAACACATTTCCTTGTTTTCTAGGGTCAAACCAAGAAAAGCACAAAAAAAGGGGTTGTTTCTGCTCTTGGAGGG
>JBBMJY010000009.1:18439228-18454001 GCA_037833715.1 Toxotes lorentzi | reverse complement strand
CCAAAACCAAAGGGGGAGTTGGGTTTTGCACTCCCCCCCTTGGACCTTTTTTCCAATCCCCTTGCCCTCTTTTCCTTTATTGAAAAAAAAAAAAAAAAAAAAAAAAACATCCAAAAGTGTTTTTGCATGCAAGGCACATTTCCTTGTTTTCTATGGTCACACTAAGAACAGCATAACAGAATGAGTTGTTTCTGCTCTTGGAAGGCCTCTCAAAACAATTATGCAGCATAGAATGTTTGTATAATGAGCAATCCATAATTTACTCTCGATATAAACATTCACAACCTTGAATGAAAGTGAAGGCCCCTGAGACACAAAATGGAACAAACCGAGTTGGTGCATTAACAGCGGTTGGCACAAAATTTCTGTTTGGGCTTGTGCAATTATTTTCTTGGGTTGCTGTCACAGTCTTCCTCTAAGCTTAGGAGAAGTTACAGGCTGTCTGTGATAAGCTACAATTACACTGTTTTCATTCATGCTGTTAACATTAATCAAGAAGCACTCATGATCAGAAGAAGTTTTCTGGTCAAGCACAAAGGCAGGTTTGGATCCTGAGGAAAAGTCGCCAGTTATATGTATAACATGACTGTATTACCGCACAGCATCTCCTTATTTCTTCATCCTGTGAGACTCTGCTGAGCTTCCTTTCTCGATTATTAGAAGTTAGAGTAAGAGTTTCAAAGAGCTGAAGTGACAGCCCAACCCACAGCACCAACACGTGGCTCAGGCTTTTATCAAAAGAACAGAACTGAGAGAGGGGTTTTTCCCTCTTAAATGGGAATTCTGTTTTTCCTTATCTGAATTCAGGCTCTAACGAATAGAGTGTGTCACTGTACAGATAGTAAAGCCGCCTGAGGCAAATGTGTGATTTGTGATATGGAGCCATTTAAATAAAACTGACTTGCCTTAAACAATAAAAATACATCACATTGTTTCGTGTGTAATGTAGATGATGAATGTGTAGTGGGCCTGACTCTGGGATGGTCTGCAAGCAAATTATTGCAAGAAACCACATATGGCATCAGTATAACTTCCCTGGAACTGTAGAGACATGAAGCTTTCCCAGCGTCTGTGGCTTCCCAGGGAAAGAGGAACGAGTCCAGAACGCAGTGGAAATGTAAGAAAGTTAGCAGTAGTTTGCACTACAAATTATATTCCTGTTTTTTTTTTTTGTTTTGTTTTTTTTAAATAAAAATAAATATGTGTGAACACCAAATAATCCACATAGGAGATTTATGTTGCCTTGTTCATGGCATAGCACAGCAACATACAGCCTACTACACACAAAAGCATATGGCTCAATTCTGTTATTGTTATATCCACTAGAAGCACTGTTTTCTTTTTCTGTTTTAAAAATCGTATCTTTCATTGTAAAGCACTTTGAGAAGTTGTTTCTATAATAAATGTGCAAAAATATAAATTATCATTGGCCTTGGTAGTTTCATTTTACACGCTGGGCCATTTCACACTGTTTCAATGAGAAAGTGGGAACATCAAGCAATTTGGCATTTCTAGCATTATGTTTAGGACTGGATGGTGCTCCTGTGATTATTACCCCTGAGAAGAAGAGATTTCTGAAGCGTCAAAGAACTGCTGAAATGAAACAGTAATCAAAATGAGTTATCTTTGCAAATGCAGCTATTAAAAAAGAGTAATAATAATAAATTAATTAATAAATAAAAACCATACTGAATACAAATATTGCTTAGCTTTAAAACTGCTGTTAATTTAACTCTGAGGAGGATCTTTAAAATCCTTGAAACTTTGCGAAGATAAACATAATGTTGCCGTGAAGGGTTCTGGAATGGTTGGATGGCCTTGTCTAAATTTCTTTCATCAAAAAATAACATCCAAATCTTTCTGTTTACCTCAGTTCTCTGAACATCTCTGTTGTGGTATCAGCACTTCAGATCTGGAGGAAAACCTTGTGATCAATGGCAAGTTTCATCATGAGGGATTTTACCAGGATTTGACGAGATAAAGTGTCTATAGTTATTTTTCTTTACAATCTTATAATCTTGTTGTGTATTTGTTTTGTCTTGAAATGTCATCATGATTAATTTGCATAGTGGATGCGGAAAAAAAATGTATACCCTAACCTTAACCCACCACTTTTACTCAACATAACTAAGATACTGACTGTTTGTTTTGCTCCAGACTAAGACTCTCTAAATTCATCCTGTGCTAATACTGTGTACCTTTTTGTGTGTGAGGCTTTAAGTGACACACCTAATTGAATACTCCAACAATATGTAAAATTCAGCCCTTTCTAAGTTAGTAAAATGTATTCATTCAAACACATCAGAATTGAAAGTACCCAGAGGTCGCAAACTTTATTAAATTCTGCAACATAAAAGTTTGAATGACAAACTGAACATTTTTCTGCCTACTCTGGACAGCACCCTGGGGCCCAGATTTTTACAGGGCCCTGCTTTTGGTGCACATATATATATATATATATATATATATATATTGACTTAATGGTATTATTTGACTTAATGGTACTACAGATCAGACTTATCCATGCCAGAGAAACAGAAGAGCTGCACCTGTTTTCACAGACAGAGAAGTACTTCTCATGATGAACAAGCCTCATCTGGCTTTGATTTGTAAAATCAGAGGAGTGTCCCTGGAAGCTAATACTTAGCATATCGTAGCAGACAGAATGACAAGTGAGCAATGTGTTTTCAGTTCATGGTTTTGTTTTGTTTTTTTTTTTTTCAGATTATTTTTCATTGGTCACGTGTGATTTTACTGGAATGAATGGATTTTCATTTTCATTTCAACTACTTTTTCTTTTTGCCTACCGTAATTTCCGGACTATAAGCTGTTACTTTTTTCCACTCGATGTTGCAAAGGAGATCAAAGCTGACCCAAGTTAATCCATCTATCTATGCCATGTTTTTGGGAGTAAAAACCATGGCAATCATTTGTTAAAGCTTCCTTGTAGCCGCAGTTGTTAACAGCATGTGTGATTAAAACTAGTCATCAGATCACTTCAGTCAACAGTGTCAAAAAGTGAGTGGCCATAGGAAATCAGTGCACCCACGGTGTCTTCACACGTTAAGTTGATCAACAAGAACAGAGCTTTTACATTGCGGGATTCTCTCAAACCACTTCAACAAAATCCAAAAAGAAAAAAGTCTGATAAGATTTAAAATATACTTCTCCAGTTGTATAAAAGAGCACTAACTTTTCCGGCTCCTCTGTTCTGAAATAATGCTTCAATAATTTCTTTTCATCAGTACACTGTGAGTATGTATTGTGCACTTTCAGTCTTTTGAAGCTGTGCTAGTTTCAGGGAGAGCAGAAACCTGCCTGTAGGAACAAAGCCAAAGTGCGTGTGTATTGATCACACAACAGTGGCTTTGTTGCATTATGTTATTGATAGGTTACTCTGTGTTTCAGTGATTATAAGATTCAAATGTGTAGCCATCGGGCTGGATTCCTCATTAATTCACTTCCCTGATCCACGCTGCTCTTCTGCTGGGAATGTTTTGACAAGATTCAAATCTCACAGGCAAAGACAAAGGCTGTGAGGAACAGATTCCAGGAATGACTGACATACAGTAATTATGGTAATTATTGTAGTGATAAAGAATAAAACTGCCTTATTCAGTTGATTCAGCTGATTCACCACAAACATCCCTGTGACACTGCAACACAAGCAGAACTTTCTGCTTCGTGTTTTTTTTTTCATTACAGCTTTGACAACAAGTAATTAAAAAATGACAGCTGTTTTGTTTTTGTTTTTTAGTCTGAATCCCAACATGACTGCAGTGATTATTGAAACTAATTTAAATAATATTTAATTATTACTGTGTCTATGTCGCATAGTTTTTAATTCAGAGCTATAACGAATGCAACAGAAACCAGAGCTGCCTTTGGGTGTTCATTCTGTCCCAGTTAACTAAAGTAAAAAGTTGAAGTTTGTCTATTCGATTTGATTTTATTCCCTCCCGTTCTTTCCACCTGACAGGCTGTGCACACTCAATGCATCTCAGCTGCATTCTTCAGTCACCTGTCTTATGTTTGTCTGGTGGACTGTTTTTTTATGCTTGGAGTCTTTCAGAGCAGTTCTGACCAGTGGAAGGGCAGGAGGTGTGATGCTTGAAGGTAAACAAATGGACACACCTGTTCACAAGTTTGACAGGGCTGTGTATAGCATAAAGACTGCGACAGAAGCATTACATTTAACCAGATTTCGGTCAAAATGTGAAAGGGGAGCTACATCACCTTTACATTTTAAAGTCAGTCCAGTAGTCTTTTGTTTTCCACCAAAAGCCAACCAAATAAATAAATAAATAAGTCAGTCTTTGTAAACATATTGTTTACCCTTTATAAATAGTTATTTACAAAGTTACAGCTGTGTGACATCTGACCACAAATTGTGTAATGTCCTCTTAGTATAAAATGTAAAATATGTGTATCTAGTATACTAACTGTGAAAAGAGTACGTTATAAAGATCTGAATATGTACAATTACGTACTACATACAGCATGTCTATGTCTCCTGCATATTTGTAGTATTTAACTGGAAAGTAGCCAAATAATATATATTATTATAATATTATTATTATAAAATACAAAAAGTCTGTATTAAATACTTGGAGAGTAGGCAGCCATCAAGTTGCATGATGGGAAATGTAAGATCTAGTGCTATCGGACCTTGACCCATTGCTAGGGACTAGAAGTGATTATATTCCAGTGATTATGGCCCAGTGATTACATTCCAGCCAGTGCTGGGATTTTTTTTTTTTTTTTATCTCATGTTATCCCAGTTTTAGTAAAGTGCAATATCATACTGATGATGTTCCCTTCAATGTGTTCAATGTGTTAACATACCAAGAATTAATACACAGCAGTAGTTTAAGAGATTTCTGGGGATGTTTTGATAATTATTTAGCTATAAAACTGGTTTCGGAAATTATTTTAACAATTCTAAGCTGCTGGTCTTAATGAAGCAGCAAAGTACAAATAGCTACTTTACCTTTTTACAGGCACCTTTAAACATGCAGGGGTTGAATATTTCATACTTAATACAAAGATTATCAAGAAGAGAATCGCTAGGCCTCAGTTTTTACAAAAATCTTTAGTGTTTGCTATGTCATTTTCTTCTTTTCTGCTGGGTCAGTGGGTTGTTGTGGCTAAGGGTTAATGAATGAATGGAAAAAGCAGTAAAGGTAAAATTGAGGCTTAGTTTGTGAGCCACATTGTCTGTCCCCACAGACCCTTCTCATCATCACACCATCATAAACCAATTTGTGGGCCCAGACAAAGTCATTCCAAAAAAAAAAAATCAGCCAAAGAAAATGGGTAGACATCATCTCAGAGAAGTTAACACAGATTTGTTGATATACCTTTCAAATTTCTATTTAGACATTGTAACTTACTGACATACACAGGAGTTGAATTGAGTCTGGAGTCTTGCAGTTTAACCCCTCTCTTTGACCAATATGATTAGAACTGTGCTCTGTGTCAGCATGTTATTCATGGCAGTAAAATGTCTCCAAAACCTTCAACTCTGCTCATATTCAGCAAAAGAGGGACAGTTTGGGATTTAACCACCAGACTTTACCTCGTTTGAGAAATTCTCTGTAATCTTTTTTACAAAGAACCATCGTATTTTGAGCCATGCGTTTTGGTGAATCAGGTGAAGTTAGTAATATTATAGATAAAAATAATCTGTACTGTAAATACATCTAAACGATGGACTTCCATCATAGTAAGAGGAAGGTGTTGGGTGCAGCCTGCTCAGCCATCATCTTATCCCCACCTGCCCACCTATACTACTGGGCTAATGTGATCATCATTGGCTTTGTTCACCTCCAGCCACTACACATAAAGCATGCCCATTGGTTCCCTTTTTTCTTTTTTTATAATAAAAAAAAGGAAACTGTGAATGTAAATTGTGTGTGTAATTACATTGCCAGTAATTATCTGCCGATCAGGAGCTTAAATGTTGTCAAATGTTGGGTGTTTAATTGGCAGGGTTTGTCAATCACTCTCGCTGTTTATGAGAGGAAAAAGGCTGAGGAGAGGAGGGAGGAAAACAAGTGAACAAAGAGTGTAACAGGAAGACAAACAGTCTACAGAGAAGGAGACAACAAGACAGTAATTGCTTTAATCATTGTCATTTTCAAGTATTTTTGTCCTCTAATAATTTTTGGATCCATTCTGGACAACAATCCCTCTGTTACTGCTGTCTTTTCTAATAATATTTATTTCTTAACTCTGGAACTACCACACAGCCATTTAGACCGCTGCTTTCTAGTTCAGCTCTGTGTTGTTTCCAGTTTCTGTCTGTGCTCTCATGGACTGTTATGGGTGCTCCAGTTTCTTTAAACAATCCAGACACATGCAGGTCAGCTGAAAGACTGTCAACCTGTCACCGATGGGTTTTTTTTTAATCCATGGTGTATATACCCTGCCTATCTCTCAGTGCATGCTGGGATAGACCTCTCATTGACCCTGAACAGGAATAAGCAGTTAGAGAAATTCGATGGATGGAGGAGACAACAACTTCTGCCTCAAGTTGGTTATTTTGTCACACATATCATCATCCAAAGAGCTGTTATTTGCTATGCTGATGATACTGTCATCTGAAATCTTTCAAATATTGATGAAATGACCTGAGCTCTGTGGTCAAATCCAACTCTGAGTCAGCTATTTATTATGTATTGGTTTTGGACTTCATGCTTGTGATCATATCTTTAGGTTTTGGAGGGCAACGACAAACTGGAGACCATCTTGAGATGGGATCAGACCAGTTGTGATGCCTGTTAACATGTTTCTGTTCCGACCAATGAATACTCAGTAGTCACTGGTACACAATTACATGAGTACTCAGTAGTCATGGGTTGGACACAAATCCTGTTTTGTGACTGTATCTCTAATGATGGTGACATTATTGCACTGACAAAATCTGTCCAAAGCCAGAGAGACAGACAGATGAATAAACACCTGCCTAAGGCCTCAAAACCACCTCTGTGGTAGGTCCCTCTACAGCAGACGTCTCCAGAACCACATTCACACGCACAGACTCACAAGGTGAAAACAATACCAGCCATGCTTTTGTGGCTAGTAACAATGTATTGTGTCATTTAGTTTTGAGGACTGGTGGGGTGGCAGCCAGGTGACATGAATGACATGTACCATAACTGAATGACATGTACCATAACTGGTACATGTCATTCATGTCATGTACCATAACTGGTAGGTGTTAAACATGTGGGTTAAACACAGTTCCACATATTTCCTTATCTGCAGAGCACATTTGAACACATACAGCAGTATTTCAGTAGTGAGGCTTCTTTCTCCTGCGCCACAGCTGTTTATCAGCCATTACATTTTCCTCATGTCCCTATACCATATTTCATAAACAAGGATGTACAGTATTAGCTGCTCACAGTACAGCCATTGCACAATGCCCTGTCAGCATTCAGACCTGAAGAGGTAATTGCCAACAGCAAGAAGCAAATGAAATTTCCCCAAAAGATGCTGAAAGCATTCTATTGTACTTCCCTGCAAATCAGGAGTGCTATTGAAAATCTGCTTATGTGGACAAATGTCTAAGTGATAATCTGACAGCAGCTTGAAAAGTAGCTTTCATGGAGGAAGCAGAAAAAAAACGAGATGCTGAACACGAGAAAATCCATCCACAAGCAAAGCTTTACACTCAGTATATTTGTGGTTGGGAAAACTTGGTGCAGATGAACGGTGACTGTGTTTACAGTTCTTAAGTTATATTTTCATAGACATACACCATCCAGCATACAGTATATTTTGATGTCTTACATCGGGAATTTCATACATGCTAATGCCACCACAATCCAGACTGAGGGAGCTCCCATGCTCTTATGCTACATTCATGTAATGTCGGCAGAATGGGAAGAATGGTAAGCCTCTTGGCATTCAGACATGGGAGTATTAATGCATTATTCCAAGGCAGGTGGCCCGTGTGCTAACCTCCAGCTACTTTTGTCATGTTATGTATTTCTAGCAGTTCATTACCAGGTAAAACCAGATGCAAACGGCATATAGCTCCTATAAATTTGGCTGAACTGAGTGTATTAATGTTCCAGTTTTCCCATCAGACAACAAAATTAGTATGAAACACCTCAGTGAAGGTGAGGTGAGTCCTGCTGAAGGCAACTGTCCTGTATTGATTTCCATTATTCAATCTGTGCCAATCACAAAGGAGAACGTTTAGAAAGATACAGAGTGAGAAGTATATAATCCCAGGATTCACCTTTCTCAGGATTTCAGAATAACCAAACTCAAACTGAAAACCCTGAGAAGTACTTTAGGGACCTTTATTGTTTCTTCACAGGCTAATTTGCATGCCACATTGGGTCTCTTATCTTTAGCTTCAAAGCAAATGAACACATTTTCCCCAGGGATGGAGTGGTCAGCGATCGGTAAATAAATCAGCTGTCATGAGAAGACGGATGTCTCTCTGTCTCCCTGGGGTGGCATATGGACTGATTGACCAATTTCGGCACTGTCTATCATCTGGTCAGTTAATTCATCATTTTATGTCAATGGCACTGAATGCATTGCTTCAGTAATTGCTCATATGGCTGAAAGAGCATGTGTTAGAGATTTATCATCACAATGAGATAATAAAACTGAGTTGAGATGAGTTCACTCTTTCAGACAGAGAACTGAATGGACGCTTGCCTTGACCTGTAAAAGGGGAATAGTCTGACGCTAAAATATTATTACACATGGATTATTCAGTTACAGGGACATGAGAAGGTCAGCCTTTGAAATGACAGTACAAACTAACAAACTCATCAATTTGAAGCTGTAATCTTTCTCAACAGTGATTCTATATGATTACAAATAGATAACAATTACATCATCTTCCCATCATTCATGGACCTGTGGTCATATAGGCGACAGTGAACAACATCATTTAAATTCCAGCTAATTTTACACACTTTGTGAAATCTCAGTTGACTGATGGTGGGAATGACAAGATTAACTGTGGTGACCATAATATTAGTCATGCCTTTAATTTACTGAGTATTTTTTTTCTCTTTCCATTACTGTAACCATGTTTCTAAGTGGTTTATTCAGTTACAGCTTCCCCTCAGAGGTCAGTATGTCAGCAGGTCACAGACACCGATACCCTGACAGCCAATTGACACTGAGATCAATAGAAATGGAGTGACAAGCTGAACTCTATCCACTTCACCTCTGATGGATTGCAACAGAGTAACCTAGGATCAGGGCAATGCACCTTCACCACCATCACATTGTCAGGCTGCTGTGAAAACACAGAGGACAAAAACTGTCAAGGAAACCCTTCTCCACTCTCTACTGACAAGATTTGAGAACTGAGACGCAAATCATCAAATGTAGTGCTCTACTGTGGCAACAGGCAAAAACAAGAAGAATAACTCCGATCTTTTTCCTACAGAGACTAGAAGATCTGCAAGTTTTGGATGTTTCTACAGTTTGTAGCCACAATTGATTCAATTTGATTAAATATAAACTCAAAAGTTAGAAATCAATAACAAGGTTTTTCTAGAGCTCATAAGACGTTATTGTTTTATATAACAAAATGGCCCAAATAAAAAGTAAGATACAAGGAAGATGATGGACAATGACTAAAGATAATTGCATGCTGCAACAGGAAGTCCATCCATGACAAATGTCCACCAGCAGACACACAAACAGTTTCTTTCAAGTAGTAGTTGTCCTGAAAGCTGAACCGTTCTGTTGTCAAACCAGACTCTACATTGCAACTTTACATTGTACATTGGTTTCCACCTCCGGCGTTACACAGTGTAATTATTCGCTGCTTGTGTCACCTCTAATCTTTGCACTTGTCACTTTCATATGCTTCATACACTTAATTTCTTTCTCCGTTGCACAGTCCATCTTAAATTTTACATTTTTACATCCCATTTCACAACTATCACAATTATCTGTGCATAGATTTTCTTCTGTTTTTCTTTTTATGCTTCTATGTTGCATTTGTGGTACAAATGCCTTCACGTCCTTTGTGTACTTGCATACATGGCTTATAAAAACAGACCATCTGAGATTCTGATTCTCTGAACAGTATATAAAAGGGATAAAGCAATCAAAAGGTTACAATGCAGGCACTTTGCTTTTCTTATCCACTGCAAAATACCAAACGTTTAAGGGTGGGAAAGGTCAGTGTCTGTGAATCCCTCAGTGTGTTTACCTGAACTGAATGTACATGGAAAAATAATGATAATTCAGTTTAAGAAAGGGAATAATGAGAAGGAATAAAGGGAATTACTGAGTCTTATGGCAAAGTATACAGATGCAATAGATGTAAAACAGAACAGGACAATCAGCTGCAGTTGTAGCCTTTCAGTGAATGAGGAGCAATAAGGAACTGAGCTCCTGGTGTTGATAATCTGGTTTTGGAGTTTACTGATCCAGCAAACACTGATCAGATCACAAGTCTGTTCCTTTTAGTGGTTGTAACACTAAATTGCATCTTGGTTTGAATTGCCTATATGTTTATTAATTTGCAATTATTAATACTTAGAGCTATGTAAATGAAGCCACTGGATATGAAGGCACAATGACAATCATACATCACACAATAAGGCTGGTGTTATATGAGCATTATGTACATTTTATAACCACTAATCAGCACAACGACATAACCATGTTGGAAGTCTTTGCTTGCGAAGCATTTGCAGAAAAACAACAGGTAAACACACTATAAACAAAACATGTTGGGTTTTGAGGACTTGTCTTGGTTTCCTGACTTTTGTTCAGTATTTCCTGTTTTATTTTGAAGTCATGTCCCTGGTATGTCTTTTCCCTGTTTACTTCCTGCCTTTTGTCAGTTTCCCGCCTTATTGATTGTCTGCCCTGCCCTAATGTGAATCACCTGTTGCCACTTTACACTCCTGTGTCTTCTTGGTCAGTTCATCTGTGTTGGTATCTGGTGTCTTGCCTGTGTTTGCCCCTGATTTTTTCCCCCCTGTGGTTACATATGAGTTTATACCTGTTTTTGCTCCTGTTTCTGTTCCTACCACACCAGCAAGACCATGTATTTTTGTGGTCTTGCTGGTGTTTGTCTCAAGGTCTTGCCTCCTGTGTTTGATCCTCGTGTTCCCTGTGGACTTACCTTTGTTGCCTTGTTTGCCCCAGTGAGACTTCCTGAGTTTTTACATTGAGTTTTTGTTTCCCTTTTTAGATTTTTACTCCTTCATGGATGGATTTTGGTTCTTTTTCTCAGTTTTGGTCTCCTGGCCCCCAGGACTTTATGACTACACTATCTGTCACACACCCCTGTGGGGAGCATGTGCTCAGTGTACGGGAGGAGCAGAGGTGGGGGCCGAGTCTGACTGTCTGTGGTCGTTTGGTGAGGAAGTTGCTGACCCAGGAGCAGGTGAGTGGAGGGAGACCTAGATCAGACAGTTTCCTCACTAGGATGTCCAGGATGATGGTGTTAAATGTTCTCATCTGACTATAAGTGTACACAGACGCCAGGCTTTAAAGACAAATATTGCTTTAAAGAGTTTATGAAAGTGCCTCAGTCTCTCTGAACTACGTCCATCTGTGCTGTTGGACTTCTCCATCCTGCCGCCATTTGAATCCCACTCAACCTACTGAAAACCATAATCACTGCTGTCTCAGCTGCCCACTTACTGATACTGCATTTGTCTATCTCATTACCCCGTCTTTTTTACTCTTGCCTTTGTTGCCATAGCTTTGTCATGTTCGCTGTTGACTACATACAGTATGAGGCAACTGATTGTGTTGTGTTTACAGTCTGGTTTTGTTGTATTTAATTCTTCGCGTCCTTCAACCTTATTCTCCACATCATGTTTCTCTTTATTTTGATCTGTGCAAATTGTATTCTGAAGGTTTGGTCATGAACTGTGCTTTAACTAAAGGAAACAGCCCTCCCCGTCACTTCCATTTACACAGGGACACTTAGAGCCTGCTTACAGCACTTTCACAGTAATTTAACTGTAGCTAAAAGCCTTGATTGGAATCATTATTATAATGATATCTCTGTAGCTCAAAGGCTGTGCACAAGAGGCACAACAACCACAGCTATGTGTCAAAGTGAAATAATACAGTCTGGTTTATTAGCCTTTTCACCAGTCTCGTAAAGCATCATGAAATGAGCGCAAAGTTTGAAATACTGCCTGTGTGCTGTTGTCACAAATTATGTGAACATTGTGTTCCTCCACCAGTTACTGCACTGTGACCGAGGCTTGAGCTGGAGGAGTACAACAGCTTTTGAGCTACAATGCAGAAATACCCCATACACCATGGTGTGATCTATATAAACAGCTGCAGTGTCACATCATATAACACGTCTTTGATTTAAAGGAAAAAAAATCTGTAATACTCCCTTTAGAGATATTTGAACTAACTGAAATAATGAGACATTTTATCCCTCTGAATGTTACTTTAAGGACCTGAAAAGAGGATCTAAACACAGATCAATGGCACAGTGGGCCAGAGATGCACAGCATCCACGTCTCCCACTGTCTGCATCGATAACAAACAGAGGAGAAGCAAAGAAAAGGAAGAAGGGGAGGGAGGGACTTCCACCTCACCTACAGAGTCGAACAGCTACAAGATAGCTGCCAGGGATCTTTTTTGTGCTTAACACTAAACGAAAAAAAAAAAAAAAAATCTTGCCTTATGTCCAACTTCAGTGTATTAACTATGACTGGAGTCACTGGAAATTAGAGTCAGCAGCAAATAAACTGGAAAAGCTCTTTAGAGGTCCTCTGCTTGAAGAGCTTTATCTCTCAGTAGAATATGTCCAGGTCACTTGGGATTAATAACTTTGACTTGTGCACAAAAGCAACAATCGTGTCTCCTACAAGCGATGTTTCTGTGTTACCAATCGATTCTGCTGATTGTGTTTTATAGAAAATGTAATTGCTGCCCAGATTACGTTATCTGGCAAAGTTTTCTTGGATAAAAGTAATGCTACATTTTTTTTCTAGCACACACAAGTCATAAAGAGGAGGTCAGGAACCATACATTACGAAGGTGTATCCAGAAATTATGGCAACACTCAATATATTCTCAATATATTGGAATTTCACTAATTTCTTGTAAAGCGGTCGTGAAGTTTTGCATCCTCTAAACACACTCCATGTTTTTTCTTCACATTCTATATGCTCATTTAACTTTTAAATTATATTTTGTCAATTTGATCTCCCCACATGATCATTTTAATATTTCAAAGCTCTCTCCTCAGGGCTGGGATATAATTCTGCTTCAGAAATACTAAAGCCTTTAATATTAATACTATACCCCTTAATATTAATGATGTGTTGGGGTCCATTGTAAAGTGTAAACTTCTCCTCAGAAGTACACAGAAGCAATACTGGTGATATGTCTTCAGTGTCCTATAAGGTAGTTACGACCCTGCTTCTGACAAATAGGGACAAACCATTACATACTGATACCTAACACAGTGGTTACTAAGCTGGGGTCCTGAAGATATAAAAGCAGAACTGTATTTTTAATGTATTTTTTTAGATAATTCTGTATAACAGAAATTCACATCCCTTTTTGCTTAAACTGGCTACACTTGGTAGTGATGAGTGATCACAAGTACACTTTTTTTTTTTTTTGTTATAGGCTTCACAAGTTAACAATGGTTGGGAAACAGCATCATTTACTGAAGCAAAAGCAGCACTACCACTCTGACCTAGCCTAAAAATATTACATTACAAAAGTAAAGAAGCAGTAGCAGCATTACCATTGTTAACAGGATGTACTCAAATATCCAAAAGTAATGAATGGCTCCTTTCAGTGTCACTAAATTCTATTATTATACTGTTGGGCAGTTCAGTCTACAACAGTACATCACATTTTGCAATCTAATTAAGTTTTCTGCAGAAAAATCTTAATGTGAAAATTAATTAGTAACTCTATAGCTGATAAATAAATTTAGTGAGGTGGGAAATGCAGTAGTATCCTCTGAGATGTAGTGGACATATAAAGTACCATAAAAGGGTACAGGTAACTCAGTGCTTGAGTAAATGTACTTAGTTACTTCATACCACCGCCAAACACTGATCAACAGATTAACACTCTGCTCTTAAATCACTGTCCCCTTCCTGTTGTGATTTTTGAAGGTCAGACACGATGCAAGCAGCAGATTGAGGACTGACCAGAGGAGCTTCCACACGGTGTCCCGCAGGAAACCACGCACAGGATAACTTCTTTTTCAAAGGACCGACAAACAATATAACCACAATGCCCACAGCCCTGATAGGCTACTTTGTTGCTGTGAACGCTAAACACCCCTAAGCACACACTAATCCATGGTCGGTCCTTAAGCTCTTGCAGACAACACGGTGCTCACTGCGGACCGTGCCAAAGTGGCGCTTTACGCAGAATTATCGCTAAAATCTCGCTGCTGTGTGTTTTTACGCGTAAAGGCGCTGTAGTTCTGGCTGACCTGCCTGCCTCTGGCCCCTCTGCCTCTGCCTCTCCTCCCGCTGGACTCTCTGATACTTGACGGAGTTTCTGCCATCTAGGGTTATCCGCCGCTCCATTGCAGCTCTGTGCAGCGCAGAGACTTCGTACCGAGTGTCTCCATCTGCTCGATCTCGGACAAACAAATAACTCCTGCACAAAACTTTCTTTTGGATCTACTATTTCACCTTTAAAAAAAAAAAAAAAAAAAAAAAAAAAAGAACCCTGTTCTTTGATAAGCGTTCAAGAACCAAAGAAAAAAAAACGCTTGAAAGGACCTGTTGTTTTTTCAGTAAGCAACAACACCACCCCGAGG
>JBBMJY010000009.1:18420668-18439128 GCA_037833715.1 Toxotes lorentzi | reverse complement strand
GGGAGGGGGGGGGGTTTTGGCGGGGGTTTTTCCTTTGGTTGGGTTTGGGAAAAAAAAAAAACCCCGAACAAAACCTTTTTTTTGGGTTCTTTCTTTCCCCTTGAAAAAAAAAAAAAAAAAAAAAAAAAAAAGAACTCTGGTCTTTGATGAGCGTTTAGGAGCCAAAGAGAAGAAAACTATTGCAAGGACATGTTGTGTTTTCAGTAAGTAACGATACCGCACCGCGGGAAGAACATAGAGAAGCGGCTGTGCCATGTAGCAACACTCTCTAAAAAACCCGCCTGGAAATATACGAGCCCACACAGCAGCGAGCTAGTTATTTTTACTTGAAGGGGAAGCTACAAATATGCTGTGAAGCTCATCGTCGCAGTTTGGCTCCCGGCAAAAGCGCAGGTTTCCAGAGCATCTGCTGGTGGAAGAAAAAAAATTGTCAAGGAGAAGTGCGGGAGAAGAAACGATATGCGGCTGGGTAGGCAGCTGGTTTTGCACTTCGTCTCCTGGAATTAGTGGATGAATGGGAAGGGAGCGGCTGTAGCCTTGAACCACGGAAACAGAATATGCTGTACAGAGCCTGCGGTGGCACACAATGGATACTTGTCCGTCTGTGAAGGTAAGAAATAACCTTAACTGTGTGATACATGCAAGAGTTGTGACTGCTATGCACTCCTCAGAGATTAGATTTGCAGTTACTTTATGAAGCTGCTTTTTTCTCATCCATATGCGGTGGTTATTTGGGTTACAGTTCACCTTCCGTTGGGTTTGCAGCAAATTGTAATGCACCGATTTTGATTTAAATGCCAAAAAAATGCTTCTGAGCTTAAACACTAACGTTTCACAAGCTCTGGATCTGAATAACCTGTGATGGGAAGCAGTGTGTTAATGGGCTGAGGGGTGGCACACACTCCTGGACAATCACAGGTATCCACAGAAAGTAACCAATGTAGTGGACCTTGCCACTTGTGATTGCTGTTATTATTCACTTCTATTTTTCACTGTTATCTGTGCGGGAAAGACATTGCGCTGCGCGGAAATCAAGAGAGCTGAAAGGTTGGATAGTTGAGCCCGACGCATACTAATCCAGGGTGTGTATAAACGTGCGCGTTTTGTGGGTCTGCCAGTGCGTGTGTTCCCTTATGGGTGTGAGTGTGTTCAAGACAGAGATAGAGAAAGGAGGAGAGGAAGGGAGAGATTAGCCTACTCTTTCCAAAAGGTTCCCTTGTGATTACAGGAGACTGAGATCTTTATTAAACTCCATTTAAGTTGCACGGATGGACGGCTCTGTGCGCGTGCGTCTCTGGGCGTGCGTGTGCACGAGAGAAGATAACACGTATCCACTATGTGCAGAGTATTTAATTAAACTAGCAGTCCCTTCACGTTCTGAGAAAATACAGGTTTGTGTGTGTGTGTGCGCGCGCGTGCGCGCGTGTGTGAGTCTGGTTAAGGAATCGATGGCCGCCATGAGGCACCACGGGCAGCAGTGTAACGCCACCACCCACAGTAATCACCACCCTCTTGTGGATTACAAGTGGTAGCGTGACACTTGCGGGATGGCGAGAAAGGAGTCCGGAGGCAGAGAGCGCTGCTCGGTCAGCGAGCACAGTTCAGCACCACGGACAGCGCAGAGGAGGAAACACGTTCACTCCCACGGTGAAGCTTCAAGCGACACGGGCACGGCTGTTATTCTCCTCAGCATCACAGTGTGGGGCATTTGTCTTCAGTTTGGACAGTGTACAGCAAAGCTCTGTAGTTTATTAAAGAGATTCAACAGCGCTTTATTCACGGAAACAGACTTATTCTGACGCAAAGTAACTCACTGCAAACGCACCCTTCCACTATTATCCAAGTCTTACTATTTGTCGCCACGACCACTGTCATTTATTGCAGTCGACCTCACTGTCCAACTCTTCCAATGAAAGTGTCCCGGCAAACCAAACATTTCTCATTTAAAAGATGAATAACAAGTCTTATTTTTTATAATCTGCAGTATGTTTCAGTTATTTCAGGCCACACTACAAACACAACATGAATATACTTACTTTTTTAAATTCATCTCAATTGTTTGATATGTATATACAGTTTTTACAGGAGAATAACAGTCTGTCAGCTGACTATGAAAACTGTGACAATGTGAGAATTATGAGTCTGCAGCTCTCCTGAGCTTTTAGAGACTTTACTGATTTGGTTCACTCTCACCGCTCTCACAACGTCATTTTCTGCAACAACAGGCAGCTGTTTGAGATGCATGCCACATAACTGCAACATTCATTGTCCGATTCCCAGCCATGGCACTCTCACTGCATGTCATACCCCTCTGGTTGTCTCTGCCCCTGTTTCCTGTCTCTCTCTCATCACAGTCAACTGTCAGAAAAAGAAAAAAAAGGAAACATTTGAAGAGTTTAACAGTGAAAGTCTCAGTTAATGTGCTCCATCAGTGAGCATACGGTTTGATCACATTAGACAGTGACCAGACAAATCATCAGCTGTCACCAGATTCTGATTTAAATCTTAATAAATCCTGATTGGTGCATGGGAACATACAGAACCCCTCCTACTTCAAACCAGTGAGGAGAGCACAAATACCTCAATCTTCTGTTGTAATTTTGAAGGAGCAGAGTGTTCATGCAGGACGACGTCTCTCATAGAAAGAACCTGAGTGAGAAAATAATGTTTCACAGTAGAACAGGATTTAAAGGGTCACTCTGATTTTACACATCAGGTTGAGGAGTGATACTCAGCCTGTGAAAACATTGGTATAGTGGTGTCTGTAGCTTTTCAAGTCTGAGGAAATGACTCTGATGATGTCATCAGGGTCATGGTGATGTCACTGGGGTCACGTCACCGTGGACTGGGAGACCACAAAGTTTTGGCAGAAAGCCTGTGTTACACAAAGATTGCATGGAGTTGGAAAGACAGGGGGATATACCCCATAGAGAGGGTCTAATGAAAGATGCTTTGAGTTGCATCATGGGAAATGTAGGATCCAATGTTTTTGGACCTGGCTAACAAAGCTTAATTGTTCCTTTCAACTAGATAATCATGCTATTCTCGCCAGAGAGCAACATGAGCAGGAATATTTCAACTGTTCATTTGTATTCATTGTTATTCAGGTCTTTAGTTTCTCATCACTAACAGTCACAGCAGAACTGTCAACAGTGCTCATCTGATGTGTTGATATCAGTAGCAGTTATTGTCTGTTAATGCTTGATGCCAGAATGACGCTGGAGGGTTAATGCCTTCTGTCGAGACTTCTCAGTGAAATTGATAGACCTGCTTTGACAGATGAGATAACCTGCAATCGCAGGCAAAAGCAATTTATGGGTATGGCAGATGGATGCTGAGAATGCACTCAGAAGTAGGCCAGTTTTACCTTGGGGAGAAGCTCGACATGCACAGAAAGCTCCCAGAGAATTTCAGAAAGTTGTTGTTTTGTGAGGGAAATTGTGAAAGAGAGAAGTGGGAGGAACGGGAAGGACTATTTCTTTAAATTCCACACAGAAATAATAGAAAGGTGATCAAATTCCTGTTCTGCTTCACATGGAATAACTTGGATGGAAGGCAATTGTGGTTCAAAAATTAAGTGGAAAATAACTTGGGATTTAGCCTTAAACCCTCTGAGGTGTTGTCTCCAAGTCTGCTGTGTGAAGAGAACCGGGCATTGGTTTCTCTCCAGAAAAAAAATCTCCCGTACGGCTTCATTCACTCACCTTCACCAGCACAACAAGCTGGGCGCATTCAAACACAAAACAACAAATAAATCCAAAACAGAAGCTAGCAGGAGCCAACATGCGTTTGATCTGTTTTAGAATAATGAATATACAGTATAACTCTTCTTGGAAATGGAGCACAGCTGCAGGGAATTATCATGTGCTTCTTCACCTCAAATTGCCGTGCATTGGAGGGGAGACATTTCCCTAATGAATTTAATCATTGCTCCTGTTGTCATTCAGTTGGGCTTTTGTTTGCATTTATGCCCGGTGACTCCGGCCCAGCTGCTGGAGCACAGCATATGTGCAGAGTGAAGCTGACACTTCAGGCACCGTTTAGAGATTTCAGCTGCTTGGGTGGAGCTGGAGGAATGGACTGGAGGATGGTTTTGTTAAATCACTGAGAATTGCAGCACGAGGGAATCCTTTTTTCCTTTTCTTTTCAGATAGGTAATGTATCACACTGAAGATTTCTTTCTTTTCTTTTCTTTTTTTTTTCATTGTTAATTTATTATTGCATGTATGGGTATTTTCTGTCAGGTATTCCAGGTGCTGCATTCTTGCACTGGTGGGAAACTGTGATATCTGAGAGCGCTTCTTGTGTAGAAATTCTTTTTTACCCAGTTTGTATTTTGGTATTTGTGGCATTTCTTGATTTGTAGCACATTTCGCCTTTTGTACAAGCTTTGTCCCTAGGGGCTGCTGTAGAGTAAATACCATTAGGCTGAACCAAGCGCTCACAGCACTGGTGGTAACATTCATCATTTTTGTTTGGGGTGCCATTTAAATTAAAACAAATTGACTCATTTTGAATGTTTAACCCCTGTGATAAATTTGGACATAATGATTTTGAGGATTTGTAACACTGCTTTTAAGCATGGAGAAACCATAGGGATGGCAGTGTTGGTCTGTTTGTTGGTCCTGAAATATCTCAACAAATATTGGATGGATCGCCATGATGTGGGTACAGATATCTGTAACCAAAAAACCATAAATAATCATCCAAACTTATGCAGGATTCATATTTATAAAAGTGAGCCGTCAAAAGTGACTCGGTAGTCTTATTAATGAGAAAAGAAATGAAGAATATAGACTCTCTCTGGTCCTTTGCCTTTGGGGGGCAGCTTAACGTTTTACAAAGAAGCCTTTTGGCTGGAGTTCGTTCACCTGCCTCTGCTGTATCCTGCTTCAGCTGTGCTCTGATGTGGCTTTTCATGGTAGTCCTAGCAGGAAACACTTGACTCCGGAGTGTATCAAAGTGAGCTGCAGACTCTGAGGGCAGGGCCATTGTGGAGCTTTAGACAGAACCTCGGGGAGTTGACATAGGCGACGGCTCCCTTCCTTTGTGAAACACTAGTCGGAACATTAAGATGTCACTGCTGACTGACCAATATGAACATGGGGACACAGACAGGAGCAGCTACAACTATAGCTCTGTGAAATGTGAGACCAGCTGAAGTCAATGGGAAGACATTTTCTGGTGCAATAATTATGGAACCGGTATTGTCGACAGTGTGTCTGAGGCATGACTCAAAGTCTTGTTACTATCACAAGTAAGCACTTTAAACACATTAGGAAAAATTATACTGTGAGTCAGATTACAGAGGCTAAATTCATCTTATGTCCCCCCCTTTGTGCTTCATGTTTGCTCCTTTGTTTGATTTGTAAATTCAATAGGCTCGTGAGCTCTGAAAGCTAGCATTCTAATTTTGCTGTGACCCTGCAGTGATCCCTCCTCTCCCACACAAATTCTCTGTTGTTGTTGTTGCTGTTGCACTTTTGAATACAGTGGCCCCCATCATTTAATGGCAAGTTCATTCATCATAGTCAGCAGTTCCAGCCCACTCAGCCCTACTGTATTTCAACAAACTTTTACATTTTAAAAGCCTTGGAGTCTAGGCTTTCGCTGATAGACTGAGAGTAAAGGGCTGTCTTACACCGGACAAAAATATACTTTATGGGGAAATATGACAAGTGCATATGACTGAAATCACTGGAATCACTGTTCTATTTCTAAAGATGGTACATTTTGTCTGAACACTCCATTATTTTCCTGGAATGGATACATAAGTGTTGCTGTAAGCCTTTCCCATAGTGCACTGCTCTCCAGATCACACAACCTAGGTGGCTTTGACCTGGCTTCCTGTCAACAAACTTGTGGTGTAATGTACCCTTGCCTGTGACAGTAATTTTCAGCTCCCAGGCTCATGGATCACAGCCTCTGAGGAGAAAGGTGACATGTCTTCATGTCAGCGTCTGCCAACATGCTAAGTAGCCGCGATTAGCTCTGGCACAGTTTTTGGTAGTTGCAGTAATGGTTGTGTTGGTTTTCTCACAATTGTTCCTCCTAAGTTGTTTTCTATGGGAAAACATACTTAACTTTCAAATAATTCCATAGCTTGACAAAATAATCCCACCTCAAGGTCCAATCACTTGCATTTTGTTTTGGAAATGTATCTGCTGTCAGGACAATTCATCTACGTTTGCTCAAAGGTGAGAGAATAACTGAAAAGCAGCGTTTTACTGCAGCAGCTGCTCAGGGTAGCTAGGTGAGACGTTAAGGCACTGGATTGTCACAGGTAACAGGTGTTTTTTCAACAGATGTCCAGACATCTTGGTTAAAACCTGGTTAATCTGTTTAAAAAATGAAAATTGTGGTTTCAACACACTGACTATATTTCAGTGTGAAGCAGACATCTAGACATTGACAAGAAAAAAAACACTTTCAACTTAAACCTGCCATAACTGTTTTTTTTTTTTTTGTGTGTGTGTGTGTGTGTGTGTGTGTGTGTGTGTGTGTGTGTGTGTTTTGTTTGTGTCTATTTGGCAAAGATCCAGCCTTCACTCTCTTTTAGCTCTGTTTTTGGTTTTTCCCTAACTCCTGAGGGCAATGTCTGGCTCTTTAACTGCTAAATGCTCCAGTGAATTTGTTCAGCAACACGTCTCTAAATGAGTCGTTTAGTGTTTGGTGCTGAGCAGGTAGTGTACAGCCAAGGGGAGCTGCAGATTCAGGTGATAATTCTCTGTAGGTCCACACTGTCACAGTTATTATAAAAATATTGATTATAGCTTTAAGTTTTCAGTGAAATTTCAGTGTTAGAGCAGCCTTTGCACATAAAACAGCATTTGAAAATAAAACAAAATAAAATTGCACAAATAAGGTTAAACGCCAGGCTGGGCTCTTCTGTGTGGAGTTTGCATGTTCTCCCTGTGCTTACATGGGTTCTCTCCGGGTTCTCTCCAGCTTCCTCCCACAATCCCAAAAATATGCACGGGTTAGGTTAATTGGCTACTCTAAATTGCCCATAGGTGTGAGTGTGTGGTTGTCTGTCTTTGTGTGTCAGCCCAGGGTGTACCCCGCCTCTCGCCCATAGTCAAACCCCCCGTGACCCTGACGGCTTAAGCAGTAGAAAATGGATGGATTAAACACCCCGAATAATAAAATAACAAATAGAATGATAAAAGTGGAGACACAGACACAGAGCTATCTACTGTAGATGACACTGAACTTTGTGCACTAGTATACTTAGACTGTCATAGTTCCCTTACTTCACATATTGCAATAATTTATGCCACAAACTTCTGGTTTACATACTTACAGTATGTGAACGTCTTCTCCTCTTACTCGCTGATATTCGGTGGGCCCCAAGGCTGGGAACAAAAACTGTTTAGCTCCAGAGATCTAAAATGGAGAGCTCCTTGTGCCGCTGTGGAGTGATAACATTCAAGCTCTGCTGGGGATGTCACCGCTGTGAAGAAGCTGTAATTTAGAGAGGGGTTGGAAAAGCTTATCTTCTTAAGCCTCAGAGCAAAATAAAGAAATAGTAGGGGGAAGAAAAATACAAGACAGAAGCAATGAGTCACCATCGTTGGCAAACAGGAGTAAAACTGTCTAGATGAAGGTTCTGTGGTCAAAAAGAGATGGGTCCCTCTTATTATTCATGAAATTTATGCTAAGACAGTGAGAGTCACCCAAACTGGGTCCAAAAGGTCAATTGCCACTACACATAGGCAACTGTCTATATTCTGCCGCAGGGGTTGTTGCAGCGGGAAATGAAAAAGGTAGATGAGAAATTAGATATTCTGCTTGTCTTGCTATGACAAAGCTGTTGGGCTTTCTCGATGTCAGGTCAAGTCAAACCCTGACTGTACCTCAAACCCCGTTTGACGTGTCTGCCATGTCCCTGAGCATCAAGGTATAGGTTTCTGTAGTTCTTTTTTTGGCTGGAAATCTCAGGAGATATTATCATATTTTGGTGCAGAATCAACACGCAAAATTCACAAGGGTATAACTTTAAGTGCTCATTATAACTGACTCTGAAGATTTCAGTCTCAGAGTTGTACATGCTCGGTTATAAATTGCAGTCATTAGGCAGAAAATGTCCCAGTTCTGCTTTAAAGTTGAAGTTCCCTCTTAGCAGCATCTTTGATAAATTGATAGCAGGTCTTTTAATCTCAGCGTGCTCCTTTCAGGTCCTCCCCGATGATTGCTCTGTTGATGGGTTCTTTGCAACGCACTGTCCTTGTCTCACAGCAGCCAGTTCACATCTCTTAGTCAGCATGAGCCTACAGTATGCACACAGTATTCCCTTAACGCTGCTTTTGAACATCACCTCTTTCTTTAGCTTGTTTACTAAGCATTCAGCGGAGGAAGTTATTCAGTACAATGTTTTTTTACAGTATAACTCTCTGTAGCTGTTGAAACACTTGCAGACATATCACTGCTGTTTATTTATTTTTTCTTTGTTGTTGAAGGTTGAGTTTAAAGTTACAGTCCTGCCCTGTGTGTGTAACCCTTTGCACACTGACCAAAGCCCTATGTGAAAATGGGGAATTTAGACTTATACTTAACTTCACTAGCAGCAGGGGTCTAGGACAGTGTTGGTTGTTTGGTCCATCTCTTTTGGCGAGAGAAATATTAGATGGACAAAAATTAGACAAACAAAATTGATGGACTGACATTCATGGTCCCCAGTGGATGAATCCTAATGAGTTGTTACTGACCTTTGCAGAGAGAAATGTCTCAGCAACCGTTGGATTAATCGCCATGAAATTTATTACAGATATATAAACTAAGCATTTAACTTCTTTTGTCTTCAATCTTTTAACGCTTTCACTCTCACAACAAGATCAACCCCTTTGATATCCGTTACCAAGCACATTTGCTACACACCACTCTGGCCCATTTTACATTTACTCCAAAGCAAAGAAAAAAAAAAACGAACTTTGGACCTTGAATTTTCATCCTACAATCTGGTTCTGTTCTACTGAGCTGACAGTGTGGTCACAGACTAATAAGTTGTGTGGTTGTAGACTAACTGGCCTGTACTGTTGTGACACTTCTACGTTCAGTGCAAGCTGCACTCTTATTTTCCTGACCTTCAAGTTGTCTGTCCATGTCTGTCTGGTAATGGGACTCTTATTCAACAAGACTGTCGATGTGTCCCAAAGTCTTTATTTTAGAAGTTGTACCAAGGATGGATGTCTTAAAACCAATTTTCCATCTATTATGATATCATGTGACAGTTGAATTAAGACTGAAATAGAATGTACCATCACATAAATGGCTTATTTACTTCTATTGTCATTAATTAACTGAAAAAATACCATCTGTCTTCAGCTGCAGATTTGTGCTGCTGTGTGTCCATGACAACAATACAATTTCGTGGAGAAGCTCTCTTTCTGTGTCGAGCTATTGTTGTCATGCTTTGCTGTGATTGGCTCAGCTGTTTCACAGCAATGAGAAGGCCAGTGATGTAATTAGCTAACAGTGTATTTGTTAATCACCGCACCCTGCGAGCCATATTGCATGTTGTGCTGCTGGACTTATATAAACTGAAACACCAGGTGCACTCGGAGACGCCCACATAGTTTGTGTGCTGAGCAGCAGGAAGGTCACAGCAAACAAAAATAGTTTGTTTTTTTTCCCCCTACATTTAGAATAACACAACTAGTATACTGATTTATATCTGACAAACTATTCAAGGAATTACCATAGCACCTTCTCTCCAAAACACTCCAACATTAAAGTGTGTAAATTAATTAGATGATCACAATTAAAAAGCAAGACGTCCTTTGCTGTGCTCAGCCTTTGGTTTTTGGAATATGTGAATTATTGTTTTGCCCTGGTTAATCATGTTTCATTTAGTCCTATGTCTGAGCACTTCTAGTACATATTTGTGTAGACAAAAGTCTAAGATTACATAAATCCTGGTCCGACATTAGTCCATATTGTCACTACAGCATGAATACAGTCATCTGGTTGGCATCCTTCCCCTTAACAGTAACTAAGATGTGCTGCACTGCATGGCTCGTGTTCCACATGATTGCATGAGGTGGTGTAATTGTGGTGTAATTAGTAATTTGTAGTAAGCTGCTGGCAAGCATACCCTGGGATGCAGGGAAAACTGCCAAAAATAGGAAAATTAGGTGAGAGCTTAAAAACGTAGCGCCGTGGGCCTCTGGTGATCGTTTTTTGCATCTGCAAATTCCAACACAAAAAGACAGGTTTTCACAGACACTGAAAAAAATTCAACTCACAGCAGAAATCATTCGGTGCCAGAGCTGAATGTGTGATAGTGAGTGCCCACTGTCTCCCTGCTAATCCCATCTGATGAAGCGGCGGTTGTGATCTGTCTCAGCCAGTATGCACAGTGTGCAGTGATGGCTGTGAATTGTTATTGTGAATTGAGATGTTGAGTTTTGCTCCCAACAGACGATGTGCGCCAGAAGAAAAAAAAAAAAATGAAAACAATATCTTAGTATTATGTTTTTCCTCTTTGCTGGTGAAGCGAGTACAGAAAAAAAAAAGGCCACACAGCCTCAGGCATTGAGCCCATATAATCCCACAGCAGGCCATCCTTTTGATGTCAACAGTGGCAACAAAGCATCAATTTGTTGCTTGTATGAAGTGGGTGCTGAATGGAGGCACTAAGAAACAAACACTATCGTCTCCATCACACACGCTGATGGAGAACATAATGTAAACTAATTGCTTTAACAAATAGTCTGTTTATGAATATTTAACAATGATGAGTCTGGGCTCTTCCTTTAATGCAACAGCTTAACAGTGGAGTTCTCACCAGTATTTTAAAGTACTGACACAAGGTCAATATCTGAGAATCTTGATGTAATGTTTGTATACAGTCTCTGATGTCAAGTGCTTATGTGGCCCTTTTTAAAACACAGTTATAAAATGCTTCACACATAAACATGCAAAACAGAAATGAGCAAACAAATAAAGCAGTTAAGAGACAAACCAAAAGGAAACAAACCATAAGACAGGGATGGAGGTCCAGACCATCAAGCTTGCCAACTGAAAAGATCTCACAGCCATTAGAAGATGAGGTTGAAATAACAGGAAGAGAGGGATTCACAAGCTGGTTAATAGTACCTAACTGAAACCTTGGCTTGTGTTTATTAGTATTTATAAAGTCTGAAAAGGAGGCAACTCAAGTATCTTTAATAGTAACTTTCAGTTCAAACAATAGCTCCTTCAGATGGAGGTTGAGCTCTTCAAGCGTAGTTTTTACCATCTATGGTCAGCCTTCATGTATTCCCTTCTTTGTTGTCTGCTGTTGTCATTGATCCTAAGGGTTGTATTAATAATTGGGACAGTCCTGAAAATGTATGGAGCGGATTGTGACTGATGTACACAAATCATTAAACCATCTAACCTGGTCATTTATATTGGCACAGTGAGGTGGGCTACTAGTCAGACTAGTAAAGTATCTGGAAAACGTGGTTGCGGAAAATACAGGAGTGGATTATATTTCTTGGTTATTGTGGTGGGTAGTAAGGGGGCATCAACGGTAATACATTTATGGTCAGAGACAAAGTCAGTCTTATCTGAGCTGACTTTTGGTTTTATTGCTGCTCACGTTAAGGACCTAGATTTGTTTAAAGTTCTGCACTGATTAAAAACCGAGACCTGAATCCAGTCTCTACCCAGGTTTTTAAAACCTGTCCTGACTGAACCTGCCTGTCAGGTCTGCTAAGCTATATTTTTACTTCATTTCATCCAATGTGGACTATTAGCTTGCCAGGCTAATGCAACGCACTGGCTACCGGAGTCCTGCACAAGTCCAGTTTTGGAAACCTGTACGTGCCTTGCACTTGCAAAGCTTGGTCCCAGAACCAACTCATTACCTGCAATCATGTCTAAATCAAATCTCCTACAGACTGACCAGTAATTGCAAATTCTTCTTGTTAAAATCACATCAAGTAGTTGTGCTGGAGATTTGTTTTTCTGATCTGAATATATGTTTTGGATGTGGCTCATGTTTGTAAACTGCTGAGAAGTCTAAACTGTGTATTTATTATTAGGAAAATGTTTTTCAAATTTGCCCTCACCTGTCTGGTTCAGAATGAAGCACACAGATTATGTCAGATCACAGCAGCAGCAGGAGGGCTTTCACCAACTGTGCAGAGAGATTTGAGGTCTCTCATGATTTCTGAACAGAAATATAACTCTCGTAACCATTTTTTTTTAAAAACGCAAGAATAACACTGTATCAACCCTGCCATGCTATTATAGCAGGTGTAATCACAGCTCCCACAGCTGCTATTGGTTTCTAGGTTTTGACTACTGCTGTCATTAATGAGACTATCACCTTGATTGTCATATAACAGTGCATCAAATTTGAGTAAAAACGGGCTGTATGCAATGACTGGTCGGGTAGTCCTCCGCAGCTGTCCTCCTCCTGTCTCCCTCTAACTAATTTTCCTTTGGGGAATTAGAGAGCATTCATATTACTTCCCATTTGGAATAAAAGTTTCATCATACTTAGGATCCATTTGATCCGATTTTTTTAAACAGACTTTAGCACCATATAGTATTTGAGCACTTTTCCATGAAACAACCCTGTGAACATACCAGTAGATTATCATTGAACAATACCCTGCTGGACCCGAGCTGAGCTCCGCTTTGTCCTCGTGATTCAGCTTCACTGAAAGGTAAATTATCCTAGAAACTGTTGCTCCATTCTTCCGCTTGAATAAATTGCTTTTTCTCTCGCTAGCAACAATAGCTGTCTCATTGACAGAGACTCAGCATACTGGCAAAACAAAAAAGTGTGTCACTCAACGGTCCTCTCCCATCTATCATGCAGCTCTTTTTAGGGAAACAATTTTTCGCCTGCATGCTCTTTTCTGCTTGACGCTGCATGTGGCATGGCCCCGTGGCATCAACTGCTCCTTGCAAACAAGGCAACCACTGGTCTTAGTCAAACACCAGTCCCAGTCTGTGTAGTCACTCTCTTATCCAGCAGTGATGTTGCAAAGCCTTCACAGTGTGCACGAAGTTGCCTCAGATGCAGGGCAACAGGGAGTAAAACAGGATAATCAATTAAAGTTTCTCTCTAGTCTAGACATTAAGTTTGAGAGTGTGTGAGTTTTACTGAGCAAGGTGAAAGTAAGAAAACTTATTCCTGTTAACTGAAGTAGGCTCAGCCGTGCTTCCTCAGCAGCTGTGCACCTGATTATTAGAGGGTCAGTTTACTACACATGTTCAGTGTTACTCAGCCTGTAAAAATATTAACAGCGTGTAATGTTTTCTTATCTCTGGAGGAGCCTTTTGAAAATACCCATGATCATGTCATCATGGTTATTTATCTCAGCTTGCGCTTGGGGACTTCAGAAGAGTAATCTCCAGTAACACCAGGTGATGAGAAGTATCCCACGGCCCTCTGTGTTTAAAGAGTTTCAAGTTTGTTGTGGTCAGAAGTGGTCTCTGTCATGCTCTATGATGTCACAGTGTACTGACGCTCCTTGGAGTACACTTCTACATCACTGTGTGAAGATGAGAAGTTAAACCCTTTGGAGGTCAGCAAAGATTTTCGAAGTGAGCTCGGGTCAGGTGGGGAAAACGTGGATGGGGAAAATGTCACCTGCTTAGTTGCACCAATCAGAGTTTAGCTCCACTGGAATCACAGTCTGACAGCTGCAGGCTTGGTTGCTTATGCTGCCCTCTGGAAAATCTCCTGTCAGTCAAATCAGGTCAAACCACACCCTCACAGCCTTGATGAAACAGTTATTGAACATTACATTCTTAAAAAGTAATACCTACGGATGTTTTTTCCTCTTATCTTTTTTATCCTCCTCCTTTTTCTCTGGCTGTTTGCGTTTTTTTAAGCTCTTCATCTTGACATTTGGTCATTTTGGAAGATGATTCTATCCCCAGTCTGGGACACACTTTCTACTGGGAATTTACTCCCTCAGTGGCAGCAAAACACTCAACACCAGCCATCAGGAACTCATGTAGGTTGTATCTTGGCTTCCTAAACATCAGGGCTGACTAACTCTGAACGACTCACTATAAACTGATGTGAAGAGATCTGCTAGCCCAGCAGTATCAAGGGTTCAAACAACTCATAATGTAACAGTCTCTGTGGGAGCTGGTGTTCCACCGGTACTCTCTCCATTTTAAAAGAATGTGAGATGCTTTGAAAACATAATTGTTCATCCAGAATATTATTTTATATATTGGGCTTAACCCCAGCTGTTCCAGTGTAGCTGCTCAGTGACCAGCGGGTCAGACTGTGGTTGTACTGGGCAACTTCCAGGTTTGAATGTATGCAACTGTATGAATGGGGTCAGTGTGTTCCAGTAAAAGGGAGGTTGCATCTCGATAAAATGACCCTGACTAAGTAAAGCTTTTAAAAAAATATATATATATATATATATATTTGAATGCTATCTTTGAAACTTTCTGAAATGCAGTGGGAGAGAATCATTACAATAATAAAATGGTAATGCAAGTAAAGCACATGGAAATTACAGCGTACATCGCTTTTATGGAACGTTTCAGTGGCGTGATACAGTCATTAGAAGAGCTTTTCTCGAGGACCAGAAGCCACAGCAGACCCATAAGGCCAAGTGTTACTCAAAGCAGCGAGCAGACTCGAACATGGATGACAGTGACATGGTTGAAAATTGCTAGCAATAAAGCTGTCGACGTACTTTCATGGCCATGGCACAGACAGCCTTAGCTGGCTACCGCCGCTTCATCCCCCGTGTCTCTCGGCCCTGACAAGATTGCAAAGAGAGCTGTTACTGACTAATAAACATTACAGAGTGCCAGCTCTGCCCAGACCCAGCCACAAAAGCACACAGCATCTTTGTGCCCAGACCTGAATTGATAGCTCTGGCAGTTTGGCTCCTGACAAAGCTGATGTTCAGCTATCTCAGTGCTCCCCTTCTTTCACCGACTCTCCCCCAGCGGCTGCTCGGACACCCTTTAACGTGCTTAATGTCCCTGGCATTTATGAATGGTTAGAATGACCTTTTAGATTTGGTTGCAAGTGTTTCATTGTGTTTATTCAGTAGAAGTAAATGTTTGTTGGGGGAGAAGAAAATATGAAAGGCAATCTAAAGGTTACAGTTTTAATCAGAAAATATGCCACATAAGCTCAGTTCACACTCTTGAGGTGATATTTTTACAGCTCATATATTAAATAAAGAAATACTACCGTAATGCTGGAAGTGAAAATTTATTATCATTTATTACTGTGGACACTTTGAAGCATCAGCATCAACAGGTGTTACTTCACGGGGCAAATATGTTTCCTCTCAATTAATCTGAGGTGCTGGTGTGAGCATCGTCTTGGGGTGTCAATTTAAAGATAAGAGAAACAGACCTGGCACGTTCTATATGATGGTTGTGATAATGGCTCTTTGTAAATAGAAAAAAAAGAGTTTTTCTTACATTCAAGGGAACAAGTCCAGCAGTGCTGGTGAAACAAAGGAGCCACAGATCTCCTGCAACATCTAATGAGTAGTCAGATTGTGATTAGAAGTCAAATGAGTCTTCAGGGCAGAATTAGCTCACTTACCTGCATTAATGGAACTTTCCGGTGACGGTGGAAATGGAAAGGAGGTGGATTACAGCTGGCCTTTGGCAGGTACGCAGCAAATTATCTCTTTCAAAGGTAGCGTTCGGAGCGTGGATCACTTTGTCCTGTTTGGATAGAGAGGGAGAGGAAAAGAATCAAGGTGACTGTGAAGGAGGATCAGTGAACGTTTAGACTTAAAAAAAAAAAAAAAAAATCAAGTACGTGTCAAAGAATTTTTTTCCCCAGTCATTTCAGGTACTTCTTATCACACTAATGAATACTGAAGTCTTCATTTTTTCTGATAAGTTTGGTTTTAATTATTTTATTCTATAAAAAAGGGGGGTGTGGCATCTGATTGACAGCTCTGACTGACTTGAGATTGAATTAGGCAGGTGTTTGGGCATGACCTCGATACTGCTGCTCCACTCCACGATCATTTCTGTGCAGACTCTGGCTCCAAATGACGTCACCAATGCCAGATGACAGCACTGGTATCTGAGATAGTTTGTTTTCACTGTTATACAGTAGGAGGAAGTGGAGATACTCTGTCCACCTTTATAAACGGTCACTGGTTTACACCTGTTCTTTTTCTGCTGTTACCAGTCAAAATGTCCACAATGGAAAAGCCCTATTTCGTGGACAAGTCAGCAAGGTCTCGAGTGGCATGAGTACTTTGATGATAACCTACCACATCCACTTAACTTTGAGGATTGCACTGTAATCATTTAGAATTATCTCCTCTCTACATTAGTAGATTTCAGTAAACCTGAATGATTCAGGGAGCTGGACAATAGCTGTGAAACATGTCAGCGGTCATAGGAGTTTATTTTCTCAGAGCCGTTGGCATCCCCTGGAGCTCAGCTTACTCCTTACTCAACACTATTTTCTGCCATTTGTGTTAAAAAGAGTGAAACAGCACTTTCTGATACTTGGTAGACATAGTTTCAAACATGCTAGACATAGCAAATGAATCCTTGTGAACATCATGTGGATGTTCACTGTGAAATTATAACCATACTCAACTGAACTCCTTAATTTTCAGAGTGAATATCACATCTTCTGTCTGTGGGTTGACAAAATGTCTCTGACTGGCTGGATGTGGTGTGTGTGAATGGAGAAAGACAAAAGAAAGACTTGGCCTCTTTTAAACGCCAAATCTCTTTAAAAGAAATGTGCCCTTGTACTTGATATAATTAAATCTGTTTGAATCAAGTGTAGTGCAGTACAACTGTTATCAGAAAAAAAGAATTTTCACAAGGATAAAATCCTTTCACCCAGAAACTCTCAAGTGTTTTTTTTTTATATCATTTCATTCATGGAGGCATGGCAATCCTGTGTCAGTTCCTATGTCAACTGGAGATAAGCTGGCTTACAGGAACTGACCCACCACACAATCTAACATGACCTTGTATGTATTATGAAATGTTTAATAATAAAAATGTGTAGAAGAAGAAGAAGTAGAGAATAAAGTCAGTGAAGTGACTGTAATATCAGCAGTATCTCTCTAAAGTTTGCTAACGTTAGTCACCATGAGCTGATGGTCATACCAGGCCAGGAACGCAAGGCTGTAACAGCAAAATCTTCCTTTTATTGCTTAAGAGGCCAAATTTTCATCTGTAAGAGAAAAAAGGCTTATTTCTTTTTTCAAAAATAACAGTCTGGATTTAAAGACATGGACCAGATCATAGTCATCATGTCATCTTTAGCCCACGTCCACAGAGCAAAAATGAAAAGTAAACATAAACATAAACATTCACCCAATTCGCCTAGATTGCATTCATTTTTTCCTTCCTGTGAATTTTTCACCAGCATTTCTTAGTCATGAAAATGTAAGCTGCATCCACTGTAACATTGCTAATGCTATTATTTCTACTACCACAGAAGCTCTGTTATAGACATTTTCATGTGTCAACAATTTCAATTAAAAGTCTCCAAAGACTGGCCAGCCTTGCTGGTACATGGTGCATCCAATACACTATGAGAACATGGTGTCCCCTACATGCTAGGAGGACAACAGTTGTCACCTTAAGAGCTGGAAAACTGCCATGTCACTACAAGAGCCACGATGACCCCACCCTTAACAGCATGTTAGATACTGATTCCATTGCTATTTATAACTGACTGCTCCATCCAGGAATACACCCACAAAAAAAGTATGACTCTGCCTAATGGATTCATTTTACTGCACTACAAGCAGAGACTGTTTGCACTGCTCCTCATATGGTCACCACTGAATTAAGGGACAGCATGCAAATTATTAGGGGAAGGTCAAGATCTATTTTTTTCCTGCTGATAGACCTGTTTTTTGGTAGGACAGAGAAAAGTCAATTTACTTCTCAAGAACTCAAATTCAAATTCCAGTGTCATATAAAGCAGGCCTGTGCTATAATTTAAGTTCAGCATCTTCTTTTTTTCCACAAATGTAGCACCGCACACTGTTGACTGTGTGTGTCTGTGGCTGGCTGTGTGTCTGTATGTGCAGTGCTGTTGCACCGCACACTATTGACTGTGTGTGTCTGTGTGTAACTGTGTGTGTCTGTATGTGCGGTGCGACAGCACCGCACACTATTGACTGTGTGTGTCTGTGTGCGTCTATGTTAGTATTATGTGTGTCTGTGTGAGTGTGTGTGTGTGTTTGTATGTATCTGAGTGTGTCTGTGTGTATCAGAGCGTCTGTGTGTGTCTGTGTTTGTCGGTGTGTATCTCAGTGTGTCTATGTGTGTCTGTGTGAGTCTCAGTACTGTATTATTATTGACTATTAATACAATAACACAATAGTTACATTAAAACAATAGTCAATAGTAGTACCATTGACTATTAACTGTGTGTGTCTGTGGCTGGCTGTTTGTGTCTGTATGTATTGATTGTGTGTGTCTGTGTGTATTGACTGTGTGTGTCTGTATTGACTATCTGTGTGTCTGTGTG
>JBBMJY010000009.1:18307017-18411368 GCA_037833715.1 Toxotes lorentzi | reverse complement strand
TACTTTTACTTTAAAAAATACTTTAAAGTAAATTTAAAAGTTAGTACTTACTACTTAAGTAAGATTCTTGATGTAGTGCTTCTTTCACTCACTTGAGTAAATGTCTTGCGGGATATTTGTACTTTTACTTAAGTACTAAGCTTCAGTGCTTCCTCCACCACTGATTACGGGAAATGTAGGCTCCAGTCTTGTTGGAGCTTGAACCATACCTGGGACTTTGGTCAGGATATCTCTGCCTCTGGTTTTTGATTTTGACTATTGTTATTTTCTGTTTTTCTGCAAGTCCCCTATATTCATGGAAGTGGAATACTAAATCAACACAGCACTCTTTTGAGGTACATAATGAGAATTAGGTCTGTTCGTCCAACCGGTGCAAAATTCCAATGAGAGGATAAGGTTAATATGTAGGTATGCGGCTGAACAAGTAATGAGAGGTTCAGAGCTGAAGTAGCTGACAGGAGGCAGTACTGAACATTAATGACCTCTCATGCAGCAGCTTCGCTCCCTCTGTAAAGGTCACAGTCCAAGGTCCTGAAAACTTCTCTCTACACAGAATACACTGAGACAGAGCACTGTACCTGCTTTTTAATCTTCGTGTATGAAAGGGGGACTATGGTAATGTTTTGATATTATTCACAATCTCAAATGTTTCTATTTATTTATTTGGTCTTCTCTGCCTTCATAGTTTCATACTGTAGGTGTAGGGCACAGAGGGCATAACGGGTCTGACACAAAATTTTTATTTGCGTTCATTGTGGCAGTTAAAAGGTTTTTTAGTTTCAATTTCAAGATCTAAATCAGATCTGATGCAATGTGTGTGCAAGTTAATAAACATATTTATGGGTGGTGTGGTGGTTAGGAGCCTTTGAGTTAGAGTGTTTCTGTTTGCCTGCATGGTTTTGCTCCAGGTAACCTGGTTTCCTCCCACAGCCCAAAGACACGCAAGTGTTGTTTACTGGAGACTTTCCATTGCCTAAATTTGAGGGTGAAAAGACATCTGTCTTCATTAGGCCCGTGATAATATGTTGATTTGTCCATTGTGTTTCCCACCTCTCACCCAGTGTGAGCTGGGATAGGCTCCAGCCCTCTGTGACCCTGGTGAGGATAAGTGGATTTAAATAATGGATGGATGTTTTCAGGAGTAATTTAGAAAAAAAAGCATGTGTAGAAGCTACCTTATCTCCTCAGGCATCATGCTCTGCTGATACATTTAAACCTAATCAATCTTCATTGTCAGGCTCAATTTACAAACTGCACCCTGCCTGAGGATCCTCAGGCTGCAATTTGGCTCATAAAGGATTAAAAGGTCAGTCATCCAGCTTGATGATGTTCCAGCACAAGAATTGTGGTGAAGCAGTAAGATCAGTTCTAAAAGGTACACAAACCACTGTAGAAAAGCTTATAGAGTAAGTTTATAGAGTAAGAACAATTTCACACAGTACTTTTAAATTGGGGGAATGTTGAATCATTCAACACCTGATATCAGTAAGACAACGTTCATTTGAGCATGGTTTGTGCAGTGGCTGCTTTCATAGATGCATATGATGTGTCTGTGAATAGTTTGAACTAGAGGAATTACAAGTGTATTGTTTATTCATATAAGACTTAAAGTGCTGTAATTGCTGTGCCTTTTTCCATGGTAATCAAGTAAAATGTACTAAGGTCAAGAATGATTCCCAGCAGTGTTACAGTGAAGACTTGAGAGGCCGTTTCAGTTCTCTTACAAATTAAAATGTTCTCAAAAATGCTTTTTGTACACAGTCCACACCCCAGTTTTGAAATAAATTTATTGTATAAAACTGAGATTGTGACTGTGTATAAATCTTCATTGACGTTTGTATGTCCACAGTCTAAATGATAACACCAACAGTATCATCCTTTACCATCCCACACCTCAAACTCACATGAGTAATTTTGTTTCCAAGCTGCGTACTGTTGGTAGCAGCTCAGGCTTTGGCCACAGGGTACATGCTGCAGCTATTATTCACTGTGATTTCTTCTAATGCATTTCAAACTTAAGCACATTAGATTTAATACACTTAAAGATTTATAAGGGCATATGAGAGTAAAGGCCAACTTTCCTCAAATTTAATCCCAGACAAATGTCAAGGCTAGAGCTACCAGCCGGCAGGGCTGGAAAATATCCAGAAGCAGAATGAAAAATCTCTGCATTTCCAATGCATCAGAGTTCCACATTACATTTTGTTACATTTCTGGAGACAAATGGTAAATTGGGGTCGGCTGTTTTTCTATCATTTTTCATCATGTGTTGCACTGGAGCTCAGCACATTTCATCCTCCCACGTGTGCAACTAATTTAGAAGTATACATGTGTATGATTTTCATAGGAGATTTGCTACACACATACTTGAGATATACAGCAGGGATAGTGGAAGTTGGGGTGAACAAGCTATAAACACAGCACTGACATACAGTCTGAGCAGATCTAAGCCCAATATTCACTTTCCGTTTAGCTCCTAGTTGGTCCCCAAAGACTCCGGACAGAAACATCTAGCTTGCCACTAACTTTGCTTGTCTGTTGTTGACCATGTCTGTCATGTTTTTATTTATTTATTTATTTTTTTAAACAGCTACCTGCTGCAGCTCGATGGGGAGGATCGATGAATAGTGTGACTAAATCAAAACAGTAAAGTCATGGGCACGAAAATGTGTCATAGATTTGAAGAAAATTGCTGAGTTGGGAGATAACTCTCTGTTTGTCACAACACTCCTCTTTCATATTACACATTATAATTTGATTCACTGTACACTTGATTAGTGCACCTTGAGCCAAATTAAAGCTGCACATCTTCACAAGCCTGTGCTTCGGTAGATACCATGAGTACTTTCATCTGTGAACAGCTGATTAACGGTTAGATTGAGTCTCTTTCTCTTACGACTTCTATGAGATATTCCTGAGATAAGGCATACACAAAAAGATACATTTAAAGTTATGGTAAGTTATAGTAATTGGGGATAACTGATGTCTAACATCCTAGACACCTTTATAAGACTAAGCCTACCATGCAGACTTCAGGACATTATGACAAATTGACATCAGAAAATTAGCAGAAGGCAACTGAATCTTTCACAATCACTTATGAGGTGATTTGAATTGATATTTAGACCTTTAAGTGCTGGGAAGAGATGGAAAACAAACAGTTATTGATCAAGCACTTACTTTAAGTGAATCCAAAAACAGTATAGATTGAATTAAATTCCTCTAGTCCCAGGATTTCTGGTGAGGCTCAGCAGTCTGACTGTGGGAAATGTAGCAACAGATGCTGTTCATGTGGGTGGTGTACTTATGGTTCGCCAAATAATCTTACACTTCACTGAGTGAGAAATGAGAGGAAGCATCGTGTCAAGTGGCTTTTAAAAGCAACTGTAAGCAGGGAATTTCTGTTAAAATAAAAGATGTAGTGTGTGATTCAATATATTGGTACTTCAGAGCATTTCTGAGTATGTTGAGGGCTTTAGGAAATGTTGGACATTGATGGGGCCTGACTACACTGCTGATAATTTGACTGTTAGGGTTAGGGTTGTGTTTCTGTGAGAGATTGGTGATCTGTCCAGGGTGTACCCAAATGTTTCACCAAATGTCAGCAACAAGTTATTTCTTAAGATAAATGTGAAAAATAAAGCCTCTAAGAAACAAGATAGTAAATTCATAAGCCCACATAGCATATGTACATCAATTTCCTCAACCGTAAGGCCCCATACCGTCACTCATTTCCCAGATCATAGCCACTGCTGAAGTGTCCAGCTTGGCACACACATACATACATAAGCAATGGCTTCTGGGCTGAACAAAGGTTAGAAGATACAAGGATGCAGTCAGCAGAGGGAGTCTGATTTGAAGGGCACTTACTGCTGGGTTCACTTGGCTTTGGCAACTGTTCAAAGAAAAAACAGACAATACAGCTACAGGCAAACGGCAACTAGGCAGAGAGGGTAAAGTCATTACTACATTATGTTTTTAATTATGTTTTCAGGCATTCTCTCTATCATCATCAGGCCAAATTCATCTCTCAATATGTGCTGTTCAGAATAAAGGACAATAAATGAAAAAAAAAACAAAAAACAAAAAAATGAAAAAACATGAAGCATTAATGAATGCCTTTCTTCCTTTTATTATTTTCAAGACCTTTGTTTTATTTGCCAGGAGGTAAAAGAATGCCATTCAGTGACACACAATGATCTTATCTACAGCATCCAAGCACACATCCGTCCTTTCATAGAGCCAGCTGAGAGTATATCCATTCAGCCAGCCCGAATATTCTGCAGGTATCTGGTCATAAACCAAAGTATAAGACACATTCAAATTCTGACCTGATGTTGGAGCTAGATGAAGTCAGGGGATCATCAGAGTTATATAAATTCATAGGGAGCATAAATGTTTGTGTCAAATTTCATGGAAATCCACACAACAGTTGTTAAAACATTTTACAAAACCACAAATGCCAACCTCATGATGGTGGTAGAGGAAAGTTCAGAGGATCACCAAAGTCATTAGGATACATTCTCTGGGGACCGTTTAATGTCTGGACAAAATTTCACAGCAATCCATCTGACAGTTGTTGAGATATTTCAGTCTGAACCCAAGTGGTGGACCATCCACCCATCCCGCTTTGCTACCGAAAGAAAAGTCTGAAAAGAAAAACCTCTAATTATCTATCTTCACTTATGTCATGTAAGTAATTTCTGTCATTTTCCTCTGTTATTTAAAGTGTAATCTGTAAAGCAGCACAAGGCAGCTTTAATTTATGTGTTCAGTTGCCAAGGTAAAACATTTTCACCTTGTTAACATATGCAGCAGATCAGCAAGGTTTCCTGCTCAGGACAGATTGTTATTCAGGCCATGCCAGCACTATATGTAAAGAAATATCCAAGGTTGCAGAGCCAAAATGTTCTTGCTGTGTTGTATTTGTGTCAGACCCTGGTGTATATTATTCACTCTCTTCCTGTTTGCATGAGAAGGTGGATGTTTAAAGTAACTGTACAGTGGTGAATAGTAGAGAGAAAAGGCAGTGGGATTGTGGTACAAGCATTAAGTGCTTGCTGTTGTACTTAAATAACGTGTCATGTGTTAAGTCTGTACTGAACACACCACACTTGTACTTGTCAGTAGGACAGAAAAGAGGCCACTATCCTTGGAAACATGCCACCACACCTACCCTTCTTTCTGTAAACAGGTTAGGGTGGTAGTGAAATGTACTTGAGCAGCTTAGTGTATGTGGTAGTGAATTAGCTGATTAGCTTCATGCGTGCTACTGGATGAGGTTGACAGGCATTGTGTGCAGAAGAAGGTGAAAGTGTGAAGGACTGTGGTTAGGTTTTATCTCCAGAGGTTGGAAGAATTTAAAATGTAGCTTACAAGGAAGGAAAGGAGCACATCAACAGCCACAGACAGATGTGGGATCATACATGGAATGCATTACTCTCCTATGGAGGTTCATCAATTTCAAATGAGAGAATCCATCCCATCATTGCAGACGCACTAAATCAGGATGACACTGTTGCACGCATGTGGTAAAGCCAGCACTGTTTGGCTCCAAGTAATTTATGTGAAAAGAACATTTTATCTGCAGATCAGCTATACACGTTTATAACACAACACAAATGGATCTTTTATTTTTTTCCAAACACTTTTGAGTTGCATGACTTTACAGAGAATTCACATTAAACTTACATGCAGGTGGTTAGCAGCACAGATCCATTATAGATTAAATGTGATCCAGGCGTAACTTTGTAGGTACATTGTACAGCATGTGCTTTTGCCCTCAGAGATAGCAGAGTGCCCCAGGTTTTATGGAAATGTTTTCTGTTTTTGATAAGCAAACTGTTGGAAACACCAACCACTGCCTGAGGACACACCACAGCTATGTTAGGAATAGCAGCTTTACAGCCTTTACACATGCTAACACCTCTGCCTTAAGGGAAAGGCCAAGCAGTTGACAGCTGTGCAATATAGAGGGCAGGTACCTATTGCTAACCTTAATCTTCAGCAGCTTGTTGTATGACATGTTGCCTTTGGGGTTAAGGGCAGGGTTAGCTTTATCAATAGGGTGTCACTTTAATAGGTGTGGGTTTACTTGATGTGGTTCCGATCCAGAGGAGGTAAACAGTTAAAACACCTCACTCTGTGTGTGTGTAAATGTGTTTGGTGTCTGTGTGAGTACGTGAGAGCATAACTGTGTATGTGCATGAAAATTAATGAGCTTCTTTAAGGAACCTGATAACAACAGTGAAAATATGTGCAGCAAAACACTGATGTGTGAAACAACAAAGACAAGCATGCTGTGCAGCTCATGTTGCCATCAGCACCCTAATTGTCTGGGCCTAGCCTCTACTAGGCAGCTGGGAGGACACAGTGTCATATATGATGGCATAAACAAAGCCTTGACCCTTACATCCCCAGCTGGAGTGGCTTCATAACATTCTCCATCCATGGAAAGAAATATCAGATTGCAACTGACCCTGGCCCCGCTTCTCGAAATCCCAGCGCCGCCATAAGAGGCTTTACTACAGACTAGAGGCGGGTGAATAGGGATGATTTAATGAAACATTAGACGAGAGCACTCCACAGTCCTTTACCAAATTGCTTCTCTGAATGCCAAGCTTGGCTCAGTTTAGGCTGCCTGAAGGAAGAGTCAAGTGAAAACACGAGAATAGAAAGGGGAAGTTATTTACCTGCGGTGTTCAGAACTTGGATGTGATAGTGTCAAAAAAACAACAAAAAAAAACAACAACTGAAATATAGACGATGCGGTTGTCCTATGATGGCTAAGCCTCCACTACAAAGTCTACTTGTGGATTTATGAGAACTTTCTGCAGGACGGATTAAGTGTGACGGGAGGCTGTTGACTTCCGACCAGTGTGAGCAGAAGGCACACTTCCTCTTACCCACAGACACCTATGGGCATAAACAGGTGGCTGCTGGGTACTGGCACCTTTTACTGGCAACGATAGGTGAGTAAAGGCTGGCCTTATTAAGATATTGGCAGCGCCCAAAGAAGCATTTTCGTGGCATCACAAAGTAGATTCACCCCTCATTACCTGTCAGTGCCACATAGTGTGCTTAATCTTGGGATTTAAAGCTGGCCACTGAGTAAAGCCTTGAATTAGCTTAATGAGAGGAGCCAAGCACATGACTTAAACCTCACGTGGAGAAAAAGTCACAGGCACTTAGAGGCAATATGACTATTGTGTGTGTGTGTGTGCTGCATTCACAGGTGTGGATGGGACGAGTGGTGGCTTACGTCCAAGAGAGTGTGTTATATCCATGTTTATATGCACGTGTCCCTGTGCGCTTCTGCTGGCTGTACATTTGTGTGCTAATGTGACTCTAATTGGGACTCAGGCATATGGATTCTGTGGTGTCACAGTAATAAGGACAGAGAGAGGCACACAACCATAAAATGCATGCCTCAATTGTGCATTGTTGCCTTTCATCAGCTCTAGTGGGTGAAAACCAAGATGTAGCACCATTCAGAAAACACAGAAAACATTGACAAGACTGGGCCACATACATTTATGTAAAGACAAATAGCACCGAGACCATCAGAGTAAAATGATAAAACGCATTCTTTTGACAGCTACAACTGTCTCTAATAGTGGAGGTTTAGATCATCATCCGGGAGTGAGTTTCACCCATTAAGTAACTGCATTCGTAAAGCGAGAAGTTCCCTTACCTAGAAACCATTTCGTTGATTAGCAAATGTCATGTATCTGTAAAGTTTTAGTATTACAAAGCATGATGGGGTTTTTTTTTCAAATCAGTCTTTGATTTTCAGCTACTAAAGTGACTTTTGCTGCTCAAAATTGTTTAAACCTAAAACTAAATATGTAGATTTGATGACGGATTCGGAAGGATTTGATCTTATAAACATAATCAATAAAATGCTGTTGAATACCAAGCCTAGTTTTGGTTTTTGTATTAATCTATGTGCAGTTTAGGTTTACTACCACTAATTTGGTCCTGTTTTCATAGCCATCTGATCTGTTGTAAACATTGTACTCACCAAGTTATGTGCTGAAAACTCGTAATATGGAAAAATCTCCCCCAGGTTTGTCAAGTTTATGTCGAGGAAGAAATGTGAGCAAATGGTTAAACCATTATACCTTCCTGTGAATTGAGGGATTATTAGCAACAGTACTGGCGCGTGCCTCTGTTGATTTTTCTTCTGAATAAAGTAGCAGCTAATGTGGCAATACTTTTAGTTTATTAACAATCTGTTGTCTAACCTTGAACTGTTGTTTCCACACAGTATGTGCAATCTGGTCTCCACAAAATAATAAAAACTCAAGAGGAAACACAAAAGATGGCAGCCTGTGTTTTGTCATTGTAGATAAACAGCATCAATGTGTAGATTATTAGTAAAATTTAATTTATAGATATTCTCCTCTGTTGGATAAATATATGATTCAACAGTACACATTAGCTGCGCTTCCTAATCATGTAAATATCATGCATAAATCACATGGTTTATTTGCCTGTTTACATGTTTAAGTGGTTTGCATGCCTGATTGTGTGGTATACAAAATGTTCACTGGATTGACTGAAAGTAGAAAGGAGATATGCTGAATTGTCATTTAATCACTGCTAGGATGACAATTTCAAACATATACAGGGATGGAGCCTTGCTGTAGCAATCTGCAGCAACTGTCAGACAAAGACTGCTAATGATCAGTAGTCAGCAGCAGAAGCAGCGAGTTGCGTTTTTGTGTCTGTGTGTGCAGGAGTGTATGTTCTTGAGTGTGCTGTGCAGTGGAGCCATTTAAATGAATTCTTTGACCTCAGCCCTTGATCAAACAGAAAAACCTGTTTTCTCTCTTTCCCTCCTCATTATTCCTCCCTGCATTGTCTGGCTGTGGCACTGGGACACTGGGACAGCACAGAGAGGTTAGACTTCCCTGTGGCTTGACAGTTCATTGCAGGTTGTGAGCAACTGCCAGGGCACACAACACCATATTTTTTTTGTCACCCCATGTTTTTCATCCCGCTAACAGAAATGTCACTTCATGACATGAGCTGAGTAGCATTCCAGTGATCTCATCAGAGAAGGAAAACACGTCAGCTGGATTGTGTTCAGCCATCACAAGATGTTCATTATTTAGATTGAGTTAGAAAGTGAGAGACACCGATCAGCCACAACATTGGCAACACACAAAACCGGCTGATAGGTGTAGATAAGCAGAGGCAAGGTCCTTGAATGTGAAAAGAATTTGAGCCATGACCCGAGAGGGCATATGTGGAGTCAGAGCTTGGAGTAGTCCTCAACACCACCCTTGCCTTAATACACAGTCAGCTTCACTGTAGCTCTACGAGCAAAGAATTGTAAATCAAAGCAGGAGCTGTAAATTAACTTCAGTATGGCCTTTAGCTTTATACTTGTGACATGACCAAAACCTTTCAGCTTAGCTTAAAAAAAAAAAAATCTCTGTTAACTCATTAGTAAATGCTTTTAGTCCTGTGATTTGTCTGTACACTCACAAGCACTTTTCATAAATCTGTAGTATGCATGATCTAATTGAGTCCACAGGCTTTTTGTCAGGTAATGCTGACAAGTAGAACATGGAAATCACATTAAACCCTGCATGTGTCATCATCAGTGTGCATGGCTGGCTGTGTAGACAAGTATTAAAACCTCTCTATGGCAGCAGTCCAGAAAACATACCTTTGATCAAGCAATATCCAGTGCAGTAAATCCGTAAGCAGGTGTCTTTATTTCAGCCATAAACCTGCAAGATTGAAGGAGTAGATTTGGACAGCCATGGACTCAGATTTAGTGCTTTCATGTGGAAAACATATGTATGATTCATGTTGAATAATCTAAAAGGCAAGTAGACCTACTTTGGTGTCCCTCTTTCATTCTTAAAGTAATTGCCAAGTTTTTAAAATATTGACCTGCTCGCAAATGTTGCTGTAGCTCACTGTAGGAACCCAGTTTGTGACAATTCATGCACAGATCTATCTCGATGTCAGTGGATGGTGGGAGAACGCAGAGAGTAGCTGACATAAGTTTCTTTACACCTGAGTGTTGCTGTGTCAGTACATCACACTTACAGTGTAGACTGATAGATTTTGGTAGATTCTGTTGCTAACACCTCTGTGGGGAGAATGAGATAATGCAGTTTATGAAAATGTCTTTAAAGACCCTGTTGTCACAAGGAACCAGTGTTTCCCACATAATAACTTGCATCTGTATCACCAGAAGTATAATAAACTATCATTTGGTGAAGTAACTGCTAATGGTGGAAAGATGCAATGGCCCCTTGGCTAATACAGAAATGTCTCCTCTGTGCTTCCTAGCCACTCAAAAGTAGCCATTACCACATCATTGTAACAGTGCATGCAATGTCTATTGTGTTTGCACATTTGTCAGGCAATAAGAAGTGCAGGAAGATATGATAAAGAGCTTAACAGTTAGGTAAACATACTCACTGGCTGGTCTGAGGGTTTGCTACTCAGAACTGCATACTGGTATATGTAGGCACTTTCAGATAGTTTCAGCAGACTGCCAAATAATCTGTCAATATGCATGCAACCAAAGTGGACTACATAGACTTACAGGGTAGAATATATACTCAGCTGGCATGAGGTACACCTAATTAAAATGTATGCAGTCTGATAAAACAGTGCTGTAATGAATCCTTCTTTGTGAAGGTTATAATGTTCAGTTCTTGTTGAAATTGTGTGGAAGTGGTGTTAATTCAACTGGATGATTAAGACCTGTAGGATGTAGTCTGTGGTGCTGTTGAATAGCACTGCATTATGTTGACATTATGTTGTTCCCATTATTTTGTCCACCTTGTTCAAATCAGTAAGGGAAGGCTAAACAACAGACACGCCTCTTTGCATAATGCAATACAGTTACATCGTCCAAAATGATCATCCAGTTGAATCAACACAGATTCAAGAAAAACTGAACATTATAACCTTCATGAAGGAAGATTTATTATAGGCCTGTTGACACTGTCTAGTTTTAGCTAGGTGTTCCTACTGAGGTGAGTCTATGTTGAAAAAGAAAACATCTACAGTCAGGTCAGTTCAATTCATTCAGAGAGTTGCAAGGCTGAGTTGTTCAAGGTTTTTTAAATGGCACATTAGGAGGAAGTTGTCATGAGCACAGTTAGGAAATTAGGGTAACAGTGATACGTATGAGGTTGTAATGCCTGTGGTGTGCACCTGCATGAACATGATTGGATGCCATGCAGCTGTGAATGAGCCAATGATTGTGAAGTATCATGAAAACAGCTGATGCCAATTAACTGATACAAGCCTGACTAAACCTCTGCCTGAACCAAAGCTTTGTCTCATTTGTCCAGTTGTCCCTGAAAGACATGATCCAGTGCATCATGCATTAACATTAATCATACATAAGTGTGAAGGTCTCAGATCAAGTGCTAGTTAGATATTCCTAAGAGAGGTCAGGGAGGTAGTGTCATGCAGCCAGAGGTCAGCTGTGATGACAGGTGGGGAAATGAGCCCCACCTTTTGCTTTAAGTCATGAAGCAAACTCAACCGTATAGTACCAACATTTCAGAAGGGATAAGACAAGACCTTGTACAGGGTCAACAGCTACACGGTGAGTAATTCTAAATAATGTTGAGTAATTTTGTGCACACCTTGTTGTCTGTGTTCTCCAGTGTCTACTTCATCCAAATAGACTTCCTCTGTTTACAATTTAAGTTAGGTTCTGAAGAGAAAAAAGACCAAATTTGACTGGTGAAATTTAATGAATCTGACATTTTTTTAACCAGTCATTCACTGTGCCTCACAGGTTAGGACAGAATAAAAAAAAAGAGAGTTACAGCATTACCTTTGGGAATAACTCGTAAGAAGCAATTCTCTGAGAGCTAGTGCAGTCCTGTGGATTTCTCAGCGAACCATTTTGCTAATGGAGTTTCAGAACTTTTTTTACAGGAGAGAGAGGCTGAAATGAGCCGGTGGAATGACAGGCAATAGACTGGAAAATATGAGAAAGAGAAAAGGGGATGGACTCAAGCTGAGGTGTTTATTCGCCACTGTAGGTGCCCAGCAGAAATCTTGGTGGGCGAATGCATTTTAAGTCCCCAATTCATTAAAAAAAAAAAAGGCTTTATGGATCAAACACACCCTCAGATGTTGTGTCTTTTGGTGTTGCTCAGTTTCTGATGTTCATACAGGGCTTCAAAGGAAAGTCAAACAGCTATTCAGTCACAATATGGTTAACTGTTTTTTCCTACTTTAAGGCCGTCATGTAAAGTTTGATATCTGTCATGTAAAGTCTGATATTCATTTTGAGTCATGTTCATCAATCACTTCATGGTTCAGATCACATTTTTTATCAGTCTTTGCGACAGATGAGTCAACTTTCATTTACAATTGAAGCCTTATTGTGAAGTGAATGGGCCCAGTTTGACAGCTGGGATGATTGTGAAAGTGTTATCAAGTGCAATTGACAGCAGTAATAACTAAAGGCAGGCAAGAAAAAGCACAAAGATAACTTCCTCAGTGGGTGTAAGGACACACGTGTAAAGCTGTCAGCTTGATTTCTCAGAAACCTTTACTACAAACCAAATACTTTGGCTTTTTCACAAACTCCACCAAAGCTTAACTGTACCACAAAACCCACCACACTTGCCAATCTTGTGTGAACAATGCAACACAATCAATCTTTATTCGTCAGTGGAATAATCCCACCTGATCATCTGTTAGCAAAAGCCAACACTATTATCTTTTTACCACACTTTTCAAAGAAAGCAAGGAGGCTTAATGACTGTTTTTCTGCCAGAGAAAAGCTACTGGGAAACTAGAACTACCACTGAGGCATCTGTTTAAAGAGCTACAAGGCAAAGCTAGTGTATAGGATATTTAAAAACCTTTCATCCCATGCTCGCTGACAAAGCCGCAGGCCACCTAGAGGCTTAATGACACACAATGTACCTAAAGTTTTTTAATTAGTATTGGCTAGATGGAGGTTAGCACACTGAACATTAAAAAGTCAGGCTAAGACAATTTAATGTTTTAAATTTTGGCCATGTCTCACCACTACTGCATTCATCATACATGTGAAGAGTATGTACATTACTTTCAACATGCTGGTTGTGCCATTTAGTTGAAGTCTAATGCATAGGAGCAGCTGGTGAACCAAAAATGTGCAATTCCCACTGCATTTTTGGAGGATATTCTGTACAATATTAAGGCCAAAATAGAGAGGATGACAGAGCAACTGTTAGGCCACAAATAGTGTCTGTTTTCAAATACGTCAGCACTAACTCTAACACCCTAAAGCAGTTACCCTCAGCCAAAGTTTTACAGTTGCCATTTTGAGAGAAGAATGGCTGGCGTGGCTCTGGCTCATAGGATGCCTCCACTGCTGGACGATGATACATTATAGAGACTATAGAAGGACACTTGAAGAAATGAGACTTCAAAGAAGCAACTGAGATAACAGCTGCCCAATCAGATCTCACTTTAGCAGGATAATAGCATTCAGGTCCCCAGAGGCAGAAATGAGGATATGTCATAAATTATGAATCTCCATGAGAACAGATATGGATGATGGTTTCATGCAATAATTGGCACAGCACTTTGCTCCAAGTGAAGCTGGCTGGTGCTGAGTGATGTAGGCTGCAGGCACCTGCCTGGAAAACAAGCAGCAGTGATTTGCAAAGTCAAAGAGGCACCCCCAATTATAATGTTGACCCAAGGCTCTGTGGTGGGGCAACTTCATTTCATGACCTGTAGGGCAGCGTTTGCGGGGAGTAACAGCGGGTTCAAGGTTAGAACAGCCTTCTTATTGAAACTGCACTTGTTTGAAAGTAAAAACCTACCTTTTTATAACCAACCTAACCTATAGACTGGTTTTACAACACTGAAAATAGGCTGACCCCTCTTAATATAAATCAATCTGTTTTAGATGTTGGTTTGGTCTATGCCACAGAGGATGAATTAAAATAAGGAGAGAAAAAAATACCACTGCCAGCCAGTAAGATAAAATTCAGGCACAAGCACTGTGCATTTTACTGATGTCAGGATTAAAGTGTCTGACTGGAACCTGTCAAACAGTGACATTGCTTGGCTTTTAAGATGATTGAGTTTATGATTTAGTTTTTAAATACACTTTTTTTTTTTTTTTTTTGGCTGAATAGGGATTAAACAAACAAGTTGAGCAGATAAACCCATTTCCCAAACTGTCAAAATATTTTAACATTAATTCAACCAACCGCTTCATTATGTGCGAGTCCTTGTGCAAGTCGTTTTTTTGGATCTAATCCAATCAATATTTGCAAAATGTTTTCAAATCGTGTAATTTTTAATGATTGCTGCACCATCCCACATTTAATAAACCAATTCAGAAGAGCTCTTTCAAGCCCTTACAAATCTCATCTGCACTCATAATAAAGTTATTACTTATAGATTATGGTTTAGGGCTTTTTCAGGAAAAAAAACTGCAGCAAATTCAGAAATTTGTAGCCAAAATAATCACAAAGAAAGTAGAAATAACATGTTTATATGTTATGTCGATTTTCTTTGTTATGCATCTGAACAAATCCTTCAAAATAATACTACCCTAAAAGATTGTAACTCCAGACCTCACCCAGCGTTTGGGCATGCACTCCCAGAGTTCTCTCCTCTCGGAAATGAAGGTATTAGAAGTCTCTAAGATGTCTAAGATCGGCGCCATTTCTCATTCTCTGCTGCTCTCTGTCGCTCCTCATTGTTTTCCTTTAGGTGAAAGAGTGAACGGATGAGGTGGAGGACTTCTTCCTCAGCACACACACACAGACATTACCTTGCAACAGTCATCCGTGGGAGGAGAAGAAAGACTCTGGATTGTTTGTTGCCCGCAGGAGGAATTCAAGGTCAGTACACAGTGCACTCACATGCACACACACACGGAGGCAGGCTGGAGAACAAATACAGTAAATGGATAGAGGGAGTGTCTACTCTTCTGCTGGCTGTGTTTGTATTAAGAGGAGTCAAGTGAATGGAGAAGATTTCAGGAATGATATGCATCACTGTTGTGCACATACAATCAGAGAATAAAGGAAGACTCAAATGGCTAGTATTAAATATTTAATTCAAAATAATGTCTTTCATTTAGTTTGATCCACTTTTCCTTCCTTTCTTTGTTTCCTTTGTCCTTCCTTCTGTCTTTATATTTATTTATTTATTTATTTATTTATTATTTTAATTTCACTTATCCAAAGAAAATCACTAATCAACACTTCCAAACAAACGTTGGGCTGTCCAAGGTTTTTTCCCCTGTGAAGTCCACACACTGGGAAGAATTTGGATTTTAATTGCTTCCCCACAGATTGCTGCCTCACTGAGAAACTGGGTTAATTGCATAAGAAGAGTGAGCCACTTGTGACCTTCATTTAACGTTGCCAATTACAGTTACTGCAGCATGCATACTGCAGTGTTGCAGGTTATTTAGCCACAGCTGGGAAAAAAAAATCCATGCCTTCCTGTTTTTGTATGAATGTTGACATCAGTTTCAAAAAGCTTTTAAAGTGTCAGTCCCGCAAAGCTGTTCTGACAGGATCATGTTTACTGTGTAATTCCAAAGCCTACATGTGTCAGCATCAGGGCATCAGGCATATGGTGCTGTTCAGTGTTGTGATCGCACTATGGCCTGATCAGACTTATCAAAGTAAGTGGAGTTTTAAAAATGTAAAATGTTGATAAGATAAGTGAATTAATATTCCTTCCATCCTTCATTCCTTCTGTCTTCCTGCAGTCTTTTGTTCCTTCTTTTGCTCTTCTTTCCTACCATCTTTTATTCCTTGCTTTCTTCTGACCATCTTCCCATCTTGTCTTATTTGCTCTCTTTCCTTCCTTCCTTCCTCCCACCTGTATGTTATCTCTTTCTTCATCCCATTCTTCCCTTGTTCCTGGCTCCGGCCTACTGGTTTCCCCCTGATTTTCCTCATTTCTGCTGTGCTTCCTGGTGAATGTGAACAACTCACCCTGAGCCAGTGATAGCTGGAGATGAGGTTAGGGCTGTCACATTCCCCTCGGGACCGATGCCTGGCACAGAGTCCTTATTCCACCAAATTACGTCACTAGCCGAGGGTAATAATACCTGAGAATCCCAGGGCACTGTGAAGGGCAATCAGGGTCTGCTGACAACACAGACAAACTGTAAATTGTGTTTCATTGATGGAAAGTTGTGGTATTCATTCAAACATTCTACATGAAATGAGTTGATATGGGACTCACAAAGGATTTGATTTGATTTTATCATGCTCACTGATCTTCCTGAATGGTCCCAATAATTTGCAGACATCTTTGTTTTCCATTCACAACTGGTCCTTGCTTAGACACTGAAGTCCTCACAGTGAGCATGACCATTAGAACACAGTGTAAATAGTACTCACTAACTCCGGATGGAAAACAACATACAGCCATGGGACAAATTGAGTACAGGCCATGGAAACTGTTGACTTTTTCAACATATTTGAACAAGTGTATTAATAAAGTTGATACTTGAACAAATGACACATATAAAAAAAACAGCCATAGAAAAAGTAGGTACACCTCTACTCAAATCCATAAAATTAGAATCAGGTGTTCCAGATTAGTTGCCAGTGATTAGACCCCTCCTTAGGGAGTGCAGGTGGAACCTGTCTTATTTAGTGTCTGGTCTCTTTACTATCGAAGTGTGTGGTGTGCCAAGATCTAAATAGCTCTCTAAGGCCTTCAGAAAAAAAAAAAAAGGTCGTGGATATCTGTGCGTCTGGCAAGGGATTTAAAAAGATCTCCAGATAATTTGAAACTGTAAGGAAATTCATCTACAAGAGGAGTAGATTTCAAACGACTGCCAAGGACTGGCTGCCCCAGCAAATTCAGCCCAAGATCAGACTGTTTGATGCAAAAAGAATTCTCCAAGAACCCCAAACAATCCAGAACAGACAATCTTACAATCAGAAAGAACAGGAGAGGCGTGACAGGAAAAGGGCTTTGCTGTTCAAAAAGAACATTAGAGCAAGACCGCAGTTTGCCTGTGAAGATATAGGTACAAAGACATCAGGCATCTATACAGTACAGAAAACCCTCAACCATCATACAAAAAAAAAACAAACAAACAAAAAAATCAGCAAGTGGATGTCAGAGACTGGTGCACAATGATGCAAAATGCCTACAAGCACTACCTACAAGTTACTTTTGCAATAGGGGGGCAGTGATAACTTCTGAGGCCAAGGGTATGCTTATGTTTTCCACAGAACAATATTACACCCATTCATATTTTTGTTGAAAAAGCTATTTATCTCGCTGGTTAAGAGGATCAAATGTTTGCTTGTTCAGATATATTGAAAGCATCAACTATTTCCATGGGATTCACATATTTATTTTTTCACGACTATACACTACAAATACCACAAGGCATATGAAATATAAAGCTGGTTACCTGGCAAGAATTTGACATCTGCTGACTTTTGTGAGTCACGTTTACTGTAGCTGTCAAGAGCCTTGGATTCACCCTCAGAAATGTTTAAATGTTTATTAAGTGCAGCCTCTAGTTTGACGACAGGAGTGTTAAACATTATTGGCAGCTCACATAGTTGTTGACGCAGAGCAGCAGTATTGGTAAAGCCTAAGCTAATGGACTAAACAAGGCAGGGATAATCAAAAATAATGAGCTGTGAGCTGTGTAGCCATGCAAACTGCTACTATAAACCTTCAGAGCTAAACAAAGTTTCACATCAGTAATGTTTCAATTTACCATTGAAATCCTTCGGCCTCTATGTTAAACAGATCTCATTCACCTGGTCATATGTCCCTTGGGAAATATTTGAAAATAAGAATCTCTACATGTTGGACATGTCTTTGATTTAACACATTCCATTGCATAGAAGCAACACGCATGGAAAGCATTATGCGCTTGTGTTATGAATGCAGCATAAGTGCTCTATGATAAAGCAGGTCTGCTCTTACTTTAACTGACCCTCAAGAACCTGTACACTTGATAGTCAACATCCCATTATGTGCATACCTGTATCTATCCTAGATATAAATAAGGATGTTGTGCAGTAACAAAAATAGAAGCTACACTCACTTTGAATTATAAATTCAAGTTTTGTTTGACTCCAAAACAGACTTACAAAGTATCTTGTTTGAAAGTCTGGTATTGAACATCATTTTTAAGGTCTTACTTACAGGAACTCTATATGTCACCTGATACTGCATGTTCACCTAATGATTCTATCCAGCTTTCTTTGTTTAACCATGCTAAGGATGTGGCTGTAAAGATGGCAGTATCATTTGGTCTACCACCTCTGTCCACACTAAAATATCTCGACAGCTATTGGATAGTTTGCCATGAATTTTTGTACAAACATTTATGCTCCCCAGAGGATGAATCCTCATGACTTTGGTGATCCCTTGACTTTTCTATTAGTGCCATCATACAGCTGATTTTGTGCTTTTGAGTGAAATGTCTAGTAGTAGACACCATGAAATTTGTTTCAGACATTCAAGTCCTCCACACAATTAACAGTAATAACTTTTGTGATCCCTTAAGTTTTCATCTAGTCCCAGACAATAGGTCATAATGTTAATGTGTCCAATACTTTGGTATATGACCAAATATCTGCAAAACTAATGACATTAGTTTTAATAATTGGCCTCAGCTATACTTTGTTTTTAATGATAATTAGCAAATTTTAGCGAGCTGACATGCTAAATTAAGATGCATGACAGCCTGCTGACGAAACTGGACAGTTGAAGACCGGAAAAAATGTAGCCTGGTCTGATGAATCTGGATTTCTGCTGAAGCTGCAGATGGTAGGGTCAGAACTCGGTGTCAACAGCATGAATCCATGGACCCAACCTGCTTTGTGTCAACAGTCCAGACTGGTGGTGGTGGTCTAGTGATGTGGGGAATGTTTTCTTGCCTCACTTTGGGCCCTAGATACCAATCAATAACAGTTTGCATGTCACACTCTGATCTGAGTATTGTTGCTGACCATGTTCATCCCTTCATGTCCACAGTTCACCATCTTCTAATGGCTACTTCCTGCAGGATAATGCTCCATGTCACAAAGCTAAAGTTGTCTGATTATGACAGTGAGTTCAGTGAACTTCAGTGACCTCCTCAGTCTCCAGACCTGAATCCAGTAGAACACCTTTGGGATGTGGTAGAACAGGAGATTGGCAGCTTGAATGTGCAGCTGACAAATCTGCAGAAATGAAGTGATGAATCATGTCAACATGGATTACTAATAATACCCAGTATTAGTATGGAGTTCCTAATAAATGTCTGGGTGAGCGTATTCCATTTCATAGAGTGATGTTTAACTACTACTACTGTTTTACTCATATCTTGCCAGTATAATATCTGAGTACTGTACAATAGCGTATCTGCCAGATTTTATTGAATTTGCTACCTTTTTCTGTATGTCCTCTCCAGAGGTTCTACAAATAGCAGTGAGGATCTTTACTTTTCACTTGGCTGTCAAAGGTATGCTAGGTATGTCAAAGGTATGCACTTTTAAAGGAATATTCATGACACACCCAAAGCTGCTGGAAGGAATGGTAGAAGATATTGTTACCTTAAAACCAGCACTAAGACATCCGTGCTATAAAGGCAAAAACTGAACTTTGTGTATAATTAGTGAATGAGTTAGTAATATCACTAAATCAATAATTTAGTCCTTGAGGAAAATGTCTAATTCTCCTACTGTTTTCTGTCTGTCCAGAAACAGGCTCCTTGCCTTAAGGAGGACAATATTCTATCACATTAAACACAGACTAATTGATATGCCAAATAAAGATCTTCCTACACTGCACCCCCACCCCCCTCACACACACTCAATCCTCCATAATATGAATTTTAATAATAGCCAATGGAATATTGATGTGATCTCAATATGTCACTCCTCAACATACTGAGTAAGTGAAATGTGGCTCTCAGTGGAATGATTGTATTACATTGTAATGAGCTGGGGCTATTTGATTAGAGGTTTGTTGCAACTTTTTAACTCAATTCAAACTTCTTCTTCTTTTGACTTTGTTGGACACAGATTGGCAAAGAACATGTCTTTACATGTTATTTTCGGATGATAGACTATTGATCATGAACATGAACCAGAAAGCTGCTTGACATCTGATTATATCATTGGGCTGTCAGATAGCTTAGTTGATTTCCAGTTTCATGAAATAGACAATCACTCAGCTAAGTAAGTGTTTTCAGGGAGTGTGGTTTGAAAGCAGTTCAGTGGGTTGTAGAATGAGCCTAAGCACACTTCCTCCTGCATCGGCAGTGAATGTGGGTGCTGCTTTGTCAAGGTTGTTATCATCACTCCTAGGTCAAAACCTAGTCTCTAAATATCAACCTTATATATACATTACACTTATCCATGTGAGTTGGCAGACTGATTTATGGATAAGCTATGGTTACGTTGCCAACTAAAACACTTGGTTAAGGTAAAGGAAAGATTGTGGTTGCATTTAAAAACAAAGTTAACATTTAATGGGATTTAGATGGGAAGTAGACTCATTGAATTATGCAGAGATCCGTCGTTTCCTCTGCAGATATCTTTTGAGAGTTGGTGTGCACTGAAGCCTTTTCTAAGAGATCTATATAAGGAATATGGAGAAATATATGATATGCTTTAAACATTACTCAAACAAATTGAGTTCAAAGAAGGAAACCAAACTTGACAGTCAAACAAAGTCTGCTACATCCCACAGTCATACAGATTATATAAAAACTGGCTGATGAAACTGTAGGAGAGAATCTTCTGTGCAGCAAGAATGTTTTTTTTGTTTGTTTGTTTGTTTGGTTTTTTTTTTTGCCTCCTCTGACTGAGCTTTGATCAGAAAATGTCTGGATGGTGAGATCCCTGAATAGCTCAGCCTCCTACAGCAGCTGTTTATGAACTTGTCCCAAAACTGTCACCCTGGTTGATGAACAGTAGCACAACCCCCAGGGATGAAGGTTTGAGAGCAAGATCACACCAGCCTTTTCTTAAGAATCTTTTAATGGCCTTAAGTGCTCCTCTATATTGGATGTTTACCTGCCTCACAAGTGTGGATGAAACAGTAAATCAGCCATGTAATCAGAATTTTTTTTTCTCTCATGCTTGCGTCACTACAGTTGAGACAATGAGGTGCTGGGAGGTTAGATGTTGCCCTGGGGTCTTACCATGTGCTGCTACCCAGAAATACTTGAAATTGTGTTACAGTAGACTGTGATAGATGCAGATATACACTGGGAATGAGGCGAGGAAAGAGATGCAAAGGTGTCACTGTTAAACTAATAGACATCTCAGCTTCTTAAACTAAAAATGGTTAGCTGGGAGCAAAAGCTTTAAATGAATAAACCAGTGAATTAAAAGCCTTACACTCTCTTTGTTGGAGTTTTGTGATGCTATAGCATGGTGATGTGCATAATTTTGAGAGAAAAACAAATCTGCTGCTAAAAAATATTTGACCACTTTTAGACCAACAGTTATCACACATTTCATTCCTTGTGCTTATGACTCTGATTCCAACACAAAAAAGGTGTTGCCAGTCATTACTCACATGTAATCAAGGTGGTATTAAGATGTATTTAGGTTGTATTTTGTTAGATTATTATCCTCTACATTGTCTACATTATAACCCAAGAAGACTTACCTGAGCCTTGTTTTGGTGGTTGGAGTGGCACAGTGAAGGGCGGGTTGGTGAACTACTGTACCTGGTGGGCTAATGGCTAATATGCTTGCCAGTTGGGAACATGCCAATACTGGGCCGTCACAGTCCTGTTCACAATAGCTCCCCAAAATATGTAGATTACTGATGGCCAGTTTGCAGTTTGTTAGCTTGGTTGCTAAGGGGGCAATAAATTCACACACCACGTATTTGCCCATTGACTGGTAACGGTCTAAAAACCATGCCTTTTTGTGGAACAGTGTAAACTCTGGCTGAAGTGGATTCAGTCAAATTAAATGATGCAACAACTTCCCTCACTTGGGACTCTCAAGCTCTCCATTCCCTCAAAGGTCAGCACTGTCCAGTGGCAATGGCCATTGCCATTTTAAATGCTGGTGGAACTGGGCAAAAAAATGACCCCATAGGTCATCTGTGCAAGCAGGTAATTACAGCCTGCACCTGTGTTTTATTGTTAGGTGACCTCTAGCAACCATAGTACTTATGATGGGAGGAAAGGAGGAAGTCATGTGACCTAGTATGTAGAGCAACAAAGTCCTCATTCAGAGGGGTGAATGGATGGGTTGATAAAACATGGCACTTTCACACAGGTGACAGCAGCTTTTCTGTGTGAAAACATGCAGTTTTGTTTCTTTTGTCCTTGACCTTTCCACAACCTTAATGGTATTATTGTTACCATGAAGATGAAGTTCCAGTAGGCCTGCCACTGGTCATATCCATTCATCGTATCTGAGGTTAGGGACAAATGACCTATAAGACTGGAGAAGTTGTTGAACTGGCACATTATGCCGCATTCACACCATGTTGCAGAATGGTACGAACAGGAAAATCCTCCAGCTGTCCCAACATAAGAGCAGCAGTGATGGTTACCCTTATTGCTGCCCTTAAAGCTAAAGACTAAAGTAGCTATCTGCATCGGTTATTTGCAGTTGTAAAACCAGATGCCAACTCACAGAGCTCCTTATAAATTTGCTAAATTGATCCCACAATTGATAGATATCATTTTTATTGGCAATTTTGTTAGAGGTTTCACATAATTGTAGTTATTTCTGCCAACTACGAAATATTGTACCTGTTAGAAATTTCCAATACATCTGGCAATTAGGAGGCTAGTTCAGAGTCAGTGTGTTGCAAGGATTTCAAGTATGAGCATGGGACACTGAACAATCTGACCCAAACACAGAGATAATTGGTTATCAGACCCTTTAGGCAGGGATGTATTAACACAGATAATCTAAATTAATTGATTTTAAATGTTTTTTTTTTTTCAGCTTTACCAGTTTTGGTCAGGTAACACTATTAATTATATATATTGGCCTCCTGCTGTGCTAATAGTTCCAACAGTAATAATATCCATTTACAGTATCAGCACTGATATTAATTTTCATGCATGTAGAAAAAAAATACTGTGAGGAGAGAGGAGCGGCAAATGAATGAACAAAAATGATGAGATGAACAAGAGAAATCCAATTACATAGGCATAATTACACATCAAACTTATAAACAACAATTATCATCAAACATTCATTTTGTCATCTCATCAACCTTTGCCAGACAAGGATGCAGGCTGTCACAATGTTTAGTGCTGATGCATTTCAAACTTCAGAGAACAGCCAAGTCATTTCACAGTGATGTACTGAAAATGTCCTGGTGGATCCATAATTAGGTTCAGTTCAGCTCTCATATAAAAGCTTTAGACATTGTGTTGTCATGGAGAAATTCATTTTAATACAAGAATGGCCTTTGCAGGTTTTTTTTTCTTTCTTTTTAATTTATGAATGATCTCAGTATTTGCAGTTTTGACATAATTTCTAGCTGCAAAATTTGAATATAACCACCAGGAAAGACATTTAGAGTGGTATGACACTAAACCAGTCAGTTATTAGTTTTTGTCAGCTGGAATTGCAGATAAGGTAAGAGTCGCTCTGACAAGCAAGATGGATATCACTGCTTCATAAATCCATTTCAGCACACAGCTCACAATCACTTCTGAACATCATCCTATCAAAAGAACAGAATGTCAGTTTAGATCTTAAATCTCAGCGTTAACCCCTCTGCAAGAAGGAAAAGTAACTCTGCATACAGTCATCATCAAAAAGACGCCTGAGGAAAATGTATTGATATGAGTTCTTCAAATTCTCAGCTTTCTATTGTTTTATGACCTTATGGCCCTCTATGGTAGACTTGGTTTTATAACAGTCTTTTAAGAAAAAAAAAAAAAAAAAGATAGTCATTTGTGACAAAAACAGTCATCAGAGATTTTATACTGTGAAGGCACTTGAATGGAAATTTGTTTAACACTAGCATTTTGTTTCTAGTACACTGTAATTGTTAAACCAGCGTAGGAAATCTATTTTTTCCTCGTCTTTGGCGCAAGTCAAAACACAATAACATGAGTCATCACTATAAGATCACTATACTGTGGATGGGTGCATACAATAGGAGAGGACACAGACAGTACATTCTGCAGCCCACACAGCCTCTTGAGTTGAGTTTTGAGTAACAGTTAGTTTATGTGTAGCTGACAGTAATGGTTGAACAGCCGTTTGTTCTCGGAGCTCATATGACTCACAATTTATCTTCTTGATGTTTATCTAATGCGTTTAATACTTCTGATGTGTTGGATCTGATATGTGCTGTCATCTTTCAGCCACCACTGGTTATGTTAAAAATTCGAATGTATGGATTGCATAATGAATTAGGAGCCATTTACATGTGTGTGCTAATGATATCAAGGCAGTTCTGATGTCATACATTGAGACGATCTTTGTTCAGCTAGTGATGGGGCCCTAAAAGTTACTTGGCATGTTGAGATGGTCAGAGTGTTTCATTCAGTTGCTCTCTTGTAAAGTAGTTTTATAAAGAAAGAAAGAAAGCTCACCTCTGCACAGCTGGACAATCACACAATCACTGACAGCATGAAGAGGGTATGGATGTTGGATTGTGATTTGGAAAGTTACAGGCATGGTCCGATGCACTGGATGGTCCACAAATCTGACTTTGGAAAGGTATTGGGGGCAGGAGGGTGTTTCTGATGTGTGTCTGACCATCCGACAGGTTCATCTGAAGAAGCATATTGACAGCTTAACCTTCTGCCTCCCTACATAAAGGGCACCAGCACTGGATGTACTGCAAATTAGAATCGCTCAATATGAATGTAATTCTGTGGGACACTGAGCTGTTTCATTAAAACCAGTGGATTAAATTATATGCCATTTGTTGTGGGTATTTGTGGTCTCCAGAGGATCAATCCTAAACTTTTTTGTGACCATCATGGCCACCTTGTTAGCGCCACCTTCAGGTCAGAATCTTTACTTGAGTGTATTGAAATGTGATGGGCAGATTACAATAAAATGACTGTTGTTTATCAGGAAATCCCAGTGTCATTTAAACCCTTTATGAAGGAACACATTTTAATTTGAGCTCTAAGTCTGAAGTGGATCTAATCTGGTTTTGTTTAACTCTGTATCTCCATAAGGGACCTCACAAACAGTATATGAAAGGTTTAAATTAATCTTTGTAGATGCAGCAAGAATGAGTGCAATCAATATAAAATGGGGGTGTACACTGACATTGCATGCTGTCTTGGGAACAGTTCAGCAAAATAGCTTCATTGGAGTTTGTATTACACTTAACTGCTGTAATGAGAATAACATAACTTCTTTTGTTATCTCTTAATCTCCCTCTCACACTCTCCCAGTTGTCTTAGCCTAATTGCACTGTATGTAAAGATTATCATCAAATGAATTACAGACTGATACCGTGCAGTATTCACTGAAATCACTGCCAGGGCCTGAAGATGTACAATAATTCTCAACAGCAAAAGATGATTTTGTAAACACTGCTCAGCACAGCAGGTGACCATTTAGATTACATGCTGTTAATTAACAAAGAGCACTGCTTGTGAAATGTGAGCGACAGTGACACATGTGATTCAAGGACTCGCAGGAAACAGTTGTGAAAGAGACATAACACTGGCATTTTACAATATGTGATTAACTACGCTCTCGAAGAGCTGTATCATTCACAGTAAATAGAGGGAAAAAATGATTAGAGTATATAAAACCATCTTGCAGAGGCTACAAGGTTAGAAAAACATGTAATTATTTATACCAATCAATGACATTAAATACAAGGCACTTGGCCATTCCACAAGCTTAATTAAAAATAATAGTGATCTGTACAGAAGTACTCATGAATGTGGAGAAAATCAGCTGAAAATACATTTTTATTCCCAGTTCAAAAAAACACTTTGGTCTTTTTTTAGAATTTGACTGAACGACGGCTGACAGAGCTTTTCATGTTTTATTGATCAAAGGAGTTGATAGATAGACGGATGTGTTTTTTCTCCATCTAATTAACTGATGACATATATTGTGCTGCCAGACAACAGAAGTCCCGCATCATGCAAATGTGGAGCAACTTTTCATTTGCCTCATCAGAGGATCTCACTCTGTGCTGATGCTAAATATAGAGCCTGTTTTTATTTATTTATTTTTTTTCATTCATGTCTCTCTGGGGTGTTTCTGGTATTTTTGCACTTCAGCATCTTGTTATTGCCATCAGCAGCTGGTTTGCAGCGTTCTGCGAACAGAATGCAGCGTGTTATCAACAAACATGACTGTTTCATCAAAGAGAGGCAAAAGCAGTTCAGTCATATTTCACTGACAGACAGCATTGTGAATGTTTAATTAACTATTTGATGCATGTTTTCAAGAAGTTAATCAGATGAGACAAAGTCACAGCAGAACCTCAGCATGTTGTTTGCAGACCATTTTGTTACAGATGCTGATAAGGGACTTATTTGTTTAATATAATGCATTCACAAGTGACCCCATATATGAACTGACAAAAAAAACAGACAGCAGTTTGGGTCCAACACTGTGGCATGTATATTATCAGATTCTTGATCCACTTGTTCGTTGTATTATATGTTGCATTGTTTTATGGATTGGTTTCCATCCATTATTGATATGTTAGTTATATAATACCAGTACATACTCGGTAAGGTAGGAAATCAAAAATAAATATATAAATACATTTTTAGCAATATTCTCTAATCTTTTCATTTTCTTTGTGAAAAACTATATAAGTTTAGATCATCATGTCTCTGAAGATGATTCAAATAAAACAACCTCTTTTGGATGGGATAAACATCAGACGGTGAGGCGAGGGATGAAATGTTTTAAGAGTTGTGAAATTACAGACTGCAGTCCATGATAGACATGAACAGCAGTACATTCAGCAGGACACAGTCAAAAGCCTCACCAAGGGGGTGTGGGAGAGTTGAAGGTGAGGCAAAGACACTTTAGGTATCTGACAAGTCTTCAAACTACTGTCTGAACAGGTCGGACAGGTCAATGGTTCATTGTACAAAACATAGGAATTGGAATTCTTTCACAAATATAAGTAAAGTTCAGTTAACACTTTCGCAACACATTATAATGTAACCAACATGAAAAGCTACAATAGGCCTTTGCCTGTTTCTCTATCTGTAAGTTCACAGACATTTGGGAAGATTTTAGTGTGTTGCATATGTATTTTGAGCTTGGTGATTTACTGTCCATAACAATACAAAGTGGCAGCCAGGAATACTGTCTGGTGTTAGAAACAAAAGAAAAAAAAATCTCTGTGTGTCACAGTGCTCAGCAAAGACAACATAATTAGCAGGTATTCAATTAAAGGTACAGTCATTATAGCTAACAGCCTGAAACCTTCAATTGTTTCTCCTCAATTATGTAGACGCCGTAGTGTACTGCATGCAAGTCTGCTTGGCCCAGGAGACTGTGTTTCAGTGCAGAGTGTAAGAAGAGAAAAAGAAAAGAATTCCCTCATCTCCATTTTCTCTTTAAAGACTGGTGTACGATCTACTTCTTGTTGTAAGGCATTCAAAAAATAAAAGGTATGTCATCCCAGAAATTCAGACAGATTGTTTCTGAGATAGTGTCTGAAAAGTGAACAAGATCTGCATTTTCCATCTGAATTTGACCCCCAACCCCCCCCCCCCCCCCAAAAAAAAAGTCCAGTAACTGAAACTGCAAAGCTTAAAAAAAACCTGCTAAAAATTCTAAACAGGGGAATTCAAACCACATAAATTCAGATTGTTCATGATTTTAAATCATAATATCAACACCATAAATTCAAACAGCAGGACCACCTACTTTTACTTAACACCCACACCACATGTGGTGGCTATAAGTTTTTGGTCTTTGTTCATTGCTGGGTGTGGTTACCTGCCCAACTGACCACACCCAGCAGTCTTGTTGCAGTGGTGGTCACTCATCTTGTTGCAGTGGTGTAAAGGTGTACTCTGGGTGTGTTCAGTACACCTTTACACCACTGCAACAAGATGAGAACTCTAGAAAGATTTTCAGTATATGCTTAAACAAAACATAAAAAGAAAAAAAAACATTCAAGGTATGAGAATGGGGAATACTTTTTAACTGTGGAGGGCTGTGTGGAATTAGGCATTTTCAGTGTTTTCAAATGTCAGCATCAAAATATGACAACTTCTCTCATCATCTGTGATTAACCCTGACAGGAAGCTGTGGCTGTGGAAGGAGTCTGGTGGCTGGCTGTCACACTGAGACACTTAGCAACTGAGATCAGTCCACAGGCATTGGCAACTTTAACTTTAAGTTAGCACCATGACTACAGACAAACCTGCAGTGAATCCATCCATTACTCAACTTACACTTAATCCATAAATGTGACAGGACTTAACCTTAATTATGCCCTGTGTTTTTTTATTCATGAATAATAAATGGCCTTTGAGTTAATAAGCTTTAGATGTTAATAAAAAAATGTCTTGACGTTAATTAAAATCTGTCTTGATGACAAATGCATAGTCTATCTGTGTGGAGGGCATTCAAACTATCCAGCTGATTTGAACATAAACTGTTTTGAGGCAGTTGTCAGGGGATGTTTTCAGCATGAAGAGGAAAAAGAAATGCACCAGTTAAAACACCATGATAATGTGGTTGTTTATCAATTAGCATATTTTTATACTGCAGTTTTGACCCACAAGATTTTTCTTTTTTTTTTTTCTTTTTTTTTTTTTTTTGGCACAGACATGTGTGCCATGAGAGGTTATGAGGAAGAGGAGTCACCATGTCTTCATACTGTATAGCCTGGCCTTTTAAAATGCCATCCTTTGTCATTAAGGACTGACCCTCCACCACTGGAGAACAGTGTCACCACTGCAACACCACCTACACCCATGAATTATTCTTCTGCTGAGGTGAACGTACCTGGAGGTTTATTAGTAATAGTAATGATTTAACTACAGGAACGACTGTTACACACATTTTTGAAACACTGTAAACACTGTAAAACTAATCCACAGTCAGCTGATCTTTTGCATGAGAATGAACATTGCTTTTTGTAAACAGGGCCGATAACGCACAGCGGCTTTCAATGGCTGTATGATGGGAGATAAAATGAGGTCATATTAAGCTTGTTTTCAAAGTCTGTTTTGGATGTAATCCAGCTTACCATTTACATCCTGCATACAGAAGCTAGTGCATTACAACCTGACAGGAGACAAACATGAGCTTCAGGCTCAGGCTCTTTATGTAAGCCTCATCTCAATATTCTCCCAAAACAGATTTTACAACAACAAAGAATTTTGGAATTTAAAATGTGTTATTACCCCTGCATACATAATACATATCCCCCTTGTGTAGTTGCCATGTGCTAAAATATTCCATCTTGTGTACGGCACTGGAGGGCTCAACTTACACAGTCAATTACTGTATGCAGCTTCATCATATATCTTGCATGCAAATGAGACTATAAATACACCGACTCATCTCTTAGATTCATCACCCTGGCGGGGTGTTAAACAGTGTGCTGTGACACACTATAGGTCTCTCGCTGACTTGTAGCTCTTCACAATGTCTGAATCTCGTGCTATGAGAGGTACAAACTTAGTTTTCTGTCACGCAGCGTCAGAAATTCTGCCAAAGCAGCAGTAGCTAGAGAAGTTGCAAAGTTGAGATAAAAAGGGGTTGACGTTTCCATGCTGGTCAGCAAACCGTGTAACAGACAGAACGGTACTATCATATGCCTCTGCTAACCTTAGTAGTTCCACCAGATAAAGTGAACACAGATACAGTGGCTATTCATCAATTGAATCATCAGAAGAAAATGGTGGTGATGAAATTGCTGGTGGTCTGTTGATACCTCTGTCAGTAATTCCCAAAGCCTTTCAGATGCAGTTTGAATTTTGTTCATAGCGTCATATATGGCATTATAGACATTTTTTATTATAAAAGAGACACCAAACATTCACAGACTTTGATCAACTTTTGTAGTTAGCACATCTTTGCTGTTACATTATAATATACGCATAGTAGTAGTGTACAACATACATATCCTCGGGTGCCATCCCAGCAGACTTTATCATTTTCAGATTCATAGACATATGGTTTCAAATTTCAAATCTCTGTGACTGGTTGGCATGCCAGCAGTCCACTCAAGCTGCTTTATAGCACACCCCGCCATCCTTTCAAACCCCCCCTCCCCGCACAACTCCAAATTCTCCTGGGAGGTCATGCAGTGAGACTGGTTTCAACTGTTAAGCGCCATGATAATGATTAAATAGCTGGTGGTTTGAGCCAAGGTAACATCAGTTCCGTTCAAGCAGATTTTGCTCAAACACAGATGAATTATTAGTATTTTCTCAGATAGTGACCGGGGCCTTTATTCACCTCCGCTGCAGAAGGTAAAAGGCCTTTGTGCAGCAAGCTGTTATTAGAGGCAAGTCTTTATTTCTAATTCCCTCTGTTTGATAAGTATAATTGGTCATATTTTAGTAGGACGCCTCGTCCCACTTGCCCTGTTAAAGTTATTGCATTACGCTGTTAATACCAAAAACACTTGATGAGTAATCCAGAACAACAAAGTATTACAATAGCATGATTATATTGATGAATGTGTTGAATTACAGCAATAGAAATGTTTATTATGCTTAACTGGCATGCACATTATATAACAGGCACCAGGAGTTTATCCAGCCTTGTTTTTTTGTTGTTTTTTTTCCCCAGCCAGTATATGGGGGGCTGGCCTTTATTTGTTCATGTCAACCACACCCTGCAGCAATTATCAGAGACCCAGCTTTTAATCGACTACTGCTTTTTATTTGAGGAAACACAGTATGTAGCAGAGGCCCACTGAAGCAATCCACAAGCTATGTCAACCATGATGCAGAGCTAAAGATAGAGCCAACAACAGGTCAGGTTCACCTCCCCTGCACTGAGCCTACACAGTGGGATCAATGCAGAGGAGGTTCAAAAAGCCACAACAGCATGTTTAATGGCTTGCCAAGCTGTCAGCCCTGTCACAGAACATAGATTATACATACAGCAATGTAACACTGAAAGTGTGCATGTATTTCTGGAAGCAGTGAGAGAAGTGATGTATATTATTTAAAAAAATGTATGACACCGGACCATTTGCACTGGGAAAATAGCAGTTCAAGTGGGTGAAACAGTGTGTGAGCTTGTGTGTGAGTGTATGATTAGAGTCGAGAGAGGAAGAAAAGGAAGCTGAGCTCTGTGTCACAGAGTGTTTGTTCTCTAACTTTTCTAAACTTAGCTCTTAAATATATTTCTGCTTCCCTGCAAACTCATTCTCTTTTCCTCCAGCTGTACATCTAACATGTTTGCACCAGATGTTCAGTTCAAACCAAAGTGCAGGATGCCTTCATCATGGCGACTTGCTGAGTTATGAGAATACTTTTCCATTGTGCAAAATGTTATTCTTGCATAAGGCCAAAACTTTGATATCATGTGAAGTAGTTTTTTTTACATCAGGCTCAATAGTGTAAGGTGACTTTAGGGAGCGCTGTCTCTTTGAAGACATCATTCATTAGGATTCAAAGGGACAGCCCCGGTCCACCCGCCCAGCGCTTGGATCAAAACACTGCCAACAGCGGGGCAGGGGGACGTGCGTAGCATTATCTCACTACTCCAGTCTTTGAGACACCTCATTTGCAGCTTAGGTGTCATGTGCAAATCCCCCCAGATAGATAATGTCATGGTAAACTAAGCAACATGTCGTGTTATTATGACAGGTCTGCTGGCAGAGAGAGATTGGATGTGATTTGGAAGGACAGTACACCAGGTCTTTGATGATCCAGATCTAGGTGGTAATAATGGTAAGAAAGAGGGCATTTATGGAGACTGTGCAGAGACTTGTGAAAGACAAGACAAAGTGAATGGAGACTCTGAGGACTTATGGATTTTCTCACTGCTAAAATGTTGGCTTGTGCAAGTGTACCACTGACTAATAAGTGCCCGATGACTCACTGTGTGAACTTTTCTCTGTCGAGTTAAAGTTGAAGAGGCACTCCAATGATTTTACGCGCCAAGGTCAATTCAATACTCATGGTTAGTACTACTCAGTCTGGGAAAACAGTCGTATCATGTCCTCTGTGCTTCTCGAGGAGCTTTGTCAAGTCTAAGAAAAGTATTCTGACATTCTGTTTAGTGCTAATTAGCAAATGTTAGCATGCTAGCGTGCTAAACTAAGCTTGTGAACATTCAATCATGCTATCTAATATATATCAGCATGTACTGTCATTGTGAGCATGTTAGCATGCTGACATTAGAATTTAGTTTAAAGCACCTGTGTCTCCAACTTGTAATTCCGAGTTGGAGAAATTCTCACATGATATCCACCCACTTGGTGAAAGAACTACTGACATGTCAACAAACTGTTGGCAGATTGATTGATTGCTATATCTCACAATTTCACAGTCTGCTGTTTTTTTTTTTTTGTGCGTGTTTGTCCATAAATAAGTGGGCAACATGTTGTGTACATAAACTATTTGGCCGGAGATATTCCCAGAACACCAGAAGCAACGCAAGTTTGTAAGATGTAAAGGCCTCCTCAAAACAGACTTCATTTCCCTTGAAAGTTAAAGGAGTTTGCATTTGGATCTGGGATAGACTAATCAACAACCATTCCCTTGCTTATTTTGAATGCATGTTGCACTCAGTAACTAATATGCCAGAAGACTAAATAAAATCTAACTCCAGGGGAGCACAGCGGTCTGCTCTCTCCTTCTAGATGTCCAGTTGTGGCTTTGGTTTGGGATCAGATGTGTTTCCTGTGGCTCAGATCAGATGACTAACAAGACTTAACTTGATCATGCGAAGCAATGGTGTGTGTGTGTGTGTGTGTGTGTGTGTTTGCTGTGTGCTTGATGGTCTGTTTCTTATCTCACTTGGCAACCTAATTAATGTACTGTAAATATTTGTGTGAGTACACACAGTGTTTGGTTTATAGAATGTATTTTATTGACATGTAGAAGTGTTTTTCACAGAGTCTCTGGGAGTCTGTATTCCCATGCTGCTGTATTGTTGTGAACGAATCCTTAATACTTAACTCTGGACACACAGAGCTTAAACACTCTGCATTTAAACGATTTCCTGGCATCCTCCATTCACCTTGATTGATCTCTTAAAGAGAACATAAATGACAGGACGTGTTCTTGATTGATTACTCTCAACTTGTTACAAATGAAGTGACCACACAGCTTTATTAATTAGCTTTTGGTCACTCTGGAGCTGATGTCTTATTTGAGTCATCTGACATTTATGAGCAAGCACATTACTTGTTTTACATCAAGAAACTGACAGCCACCGCCACAGGTATTATATGGAACGCCAAAGTGTTCAATATGAAATAAATTATGTAAAATATATAAATAAGCCAACAATCTGTGGAATGATTTCCTAATTTAATAATGACATTTTCATGCTTTTTCAGATTTGTGACACTGATTTTCTCACCACCCCATCACATTTCAGCCGATCACATGCTTCTGGCCTCTTCTAAGCAACCTCAACAACTGCTATTGAATTTAGCCAGTTAGCTCCTCTTATCGAGAGCAACAACGTCAGTGTAATCGTGTATCAACCAACTGCTGCTCCAGCTGTAAAAATAACAATAAACACACACAGTAAGTAAACCTATTCATATATTTATGCTGCGTTCCCATCATATCATTTAAACCATATTTACAAGCAGCCCAGTGGGACAAACTGTTCACGGCAGCTTCTGACTTGTAATTCTGAGTCAGGATTTCAGGAGTGTCTGACATCAACACTTTCTCCCAGTTGGTGAAAACTGAAATTAAAACTGGGAAAGTCAAATTTTTTTCCACAACTCCCGTTTGTCCAACTGTAGTCACTGTGTCTGTGTGCTGGAGTCAGTTGCTGTGTCGGTTTATTTTCTTCATTTTCACCACAAGCTAGTAAGTTGATTTTGATTATTATTACTTCAGTTTTTGCAGTAGTTAACAGGAATGAACTGTTTAGATCTTGTAGCAGTTGTTGAGCTTGCAGGATCAGAAACTACACATACTTTTCCACCGTGCCATGTTTCACTGTGTTACATCAACCATAATCTGGAGTGACAGCTGTTGATGACCTACGCGACACGTATGCCAACAGCAGTGTCTCAATTATACAGCGTGAAATTGTAACTGTCTGAATTCTGGTTGAACTTTTTCAGCTTCATGCCTGTTTGCACTTGAACAATGTTAAGCCCGCCATAAGGCAGAGTGGGCACTTGGGCTGCCATAGGTGGCTATAGGGAGGGATGGAGAACACTGCTTGCAGGCTCTGGAATCTCATTAAGCATATTGTGTTTCCAGAATCAAAGCAGAGGTGTACTTGGCAACAGCTAACCGCTACAACCAAGGAAGTCAGGAAATCTCTGTGGCTTAGTAGCACCCCACATGGCAGAAAGAGCTTGTCAATGGGACTTTGGGAAGATATTCTACAGCTTTTTAGCTGTGACAGAGGCAGAAATCACATGGCATGACAACATAAAATGATGTCTCAAAAAGCGCAATTTGCTGTCTTTTTAAACCTATTCATCTAATTCTAATTTATAAACTCCATTTCCAAGTAATGTGCCGAGCATTGCTACGAAGGACAGTGTGCACTCGGCTGTCTTAAAGGGTCAGGCCAAACTTTGCAAAACAACTAACAAAAATAATGAAATAAATTAAAAAATCACTCAGTGATGGTCTTTTTCCCCAGTTAAGAAGAAAAACTGACCAGTGTATGTAGAAAAACAGTGTCGTCTAAAGAAAACCATGTACACGTCCTTTGTTTGTGTTCACATCCTTTCTGCAGTATATCCGGACCTTAAGAAGGGACATCATGTTCGACGCTTTCCAAACAAACAAAAAAAGCAGAAAGCATAGGTGAAGGTTGATGTTCATTTAACTGTTCCTAACAACAGCTGACAGCTTTGCCAGCAGGCCATCGATACGACCACAACATGTACTACTGGGAGTAAGAGACAATTACTTCTTTTTTTTTCATTTTATTTTATTTGGTTGAAATGACCTTTCAAGACAGATGAGTACACACTGTCCCTCATAGTAATGCTTGGTGCATTACTTGGAATTGGAGTTTATAAATTAGAATGAGATGATTAGGTTTAAACAGACAACAAATTGCGCTGACGTGATTTTTTTCTTCTGTCACAATGACTAGCTTAATGCAATAGATATATTTGTCATTACTGATTGCTTTGGGGAAAATAACAACCATGACAAAACAGAAATCAACTAAAATGAACATGATGTCAGGCTGAATAATGAAGGTGAAACCCATTGGCAGTTCAGTGTGAGTATCAGGCTCGTGGTATCTGGTCATGCAGATGGGTTTGCATTTATTTGCCCATGTCTTCAGATATCACTCTCTGCGATTCCTGTCTCCACCCCAAATAATGAGATGTGCGGCACTTTTTCGGCTGTGGCGCTCCGAGCAATGAGCAAAGAAAAACTCCACAGCAATGTGTCTTCTTAGAAACAATGTCCCAGTCTGTCTGGATGAACTTTAACTTGGCTGTGGAGAGTTTTAATTGGTTGGATCGTGGCAAGGAGGATAAGAATCCAACATTAATGGGATGTGGGTAGTGTATGAAGCAGCAGGTATGGCACTGAATTGCTATCAGCAGATAATTAAACAGCAGCTGGTATTGGAGATGTTGTTGTAATGTTTTTTTTTCTTTTAGTGCTAGCAGAGAAAGAGTCCAGTATCGTTTTCATTTGGATTCAGCTACAAAAAGTCATGTAGCTTATTTTTGTTAATCTGTATTGTTTTCATTGTTGCTAGTAGATGTGATTTTTTTTTTTTTTTTTTTTTTTAACACACAGAGCTGTGAATTCCAGTCAGCATTAGTGGCATGTGCCATTATTTCGTTCTGAAAAGAAACAACACCAGCCCATCTCCAACCAGCCCTGCAAGGTTCGGTTTTAGCTTCAATCCAAAACTAAATAAAAGTGCATTTCAAATGAAATTGCATTCACCATCAGTGGCAGGAATCCCAGACACATATCTGAACACCATGATTAAAACAGTATTGCCTGCGTGGCTTTTATCTAATGGATACTATTAGATAAAAGTAAGAATATGCGTTTGCTTTTTCATAATACGGGTAAATTCTTTGAATAAGCTGAGCGTCTTTTGGAGGTATGGGCAGGTTTTTAATGGAGAAAGTGCAAAGGATGGTCATTTTCAAGGATCTAGCTGTCTGTTTTTTTGTTATGCTAGACCACTGTGACACAGTGCTTATTATCCAGTATCACACTGACGCTATTTAATTTGGTGTTTCTCGTCCATTGCCGTAAGACTGCAGCTTGTTCTCTTTTAGCCAGCGGGATTTTGTGTCGTTTAGTGTTCTACCCCGACCGTCTGATTTGGCAAAGACAGACGTCTGGCAGATGCAGACCTTAAGAAGAAAGATATATTGTTCAGTAAAGAGACCACTAATTGCATTGAGACTTCAAAATTGCTTCTGTTTATTCACCTTGGCCAGCGCAGCCTGGAGCCGTAACACACCGTTTTCTGTTTTTTCTGGGTTTTTAACCAGAATAAACATTATGAAACCTTGTTGTATCTACCTCTCTCTGTGTGCTTTTATCTTCTCCCATTAGGATGAGAAGCAGCAGTGGGTTCTGGGAGGACATGTGCTCTGACATGGTTACAGAATTTTAATGAGGAGATGTATTAATGCTGTATTATTAGACACCAGCTATTCCCTCCTTCCACCAAGCTAACATAAAAACAGATTTTGTCATAGAACTCCTTTGAAACCTCGTCTGAAAACATTATGGATTTGAATCTGTCACTGTCTGACCCCGGTGTCCTCATCTTTATAGTTCTGTGCAAACAGACTTACCCATCCTTTAATTCTACAGACTGAAATCAGAGACTCAGAGGGGTGTAATTACCAAACTGGAAGCTAAAACACAGTTTTTATGTTCCCTCCTGCACTCCAAAGTGTAGTTTGAATATTTGATGTCTTTTTAATCCCACTGTGGTCGTGGTTGGCCATTTGTTTCTGATACCAGAGACAACGCATGACGGGCTAAATCGAAAAAGGCAGCTTTTTCTTTTAAATGTCACATCTTTCTGCTTTTAATACTTTTAAATTGCCAAGACCCACAGTTTGTTTTGCAGAAAATATACAACATTCAAACACTAATGGGTAAACTTCAGCTTGCAGGTTGCCCATTAGTTCCTTTCGCTAACTTGTCCTGCTGTGCCCCTCTCTTTTCTTTAGTTGACCTGAGGGACCCAACAGATACAAATGTGACAACCTAACCAAGAACAGGTGTTGTACGCATCAGACCCCACCTTCTTGCCATCAATCAATATGTGTTTGGGTACCTGACCTGACCAAACGACTGATCCTGTTACTGTGAGTACCAAAGCATGATGCATATGTCTGAAAGAGGAAATGGCATATTTACATTGACATCCATCCATGTGTGTACTCATGTAATGATATACCACGGTTTTATAAGTCATGTTCCTGTTGACAAAGTGGTATTGAGGTACCACCTCCTTCCTGTTGTGTTACTTGTTTAAGACTGTTTGCTTGCTTCCTATTTGAGGGAATCATCTTGTATTTCACATCACATCTTGTTTCTGGAGCACAGTGGTTTCGTCAGTTTATCCATCAGCACTATACTGACAAAACATGCATTGATCAGTGGTTTTACATGCACTTAAAGTGACCATAATTGATATTTTTATAATAATGATGTATAAAATAATGTGAGACTGTGAAAGGAGTCGCTTGTAGTGATCTGCAGCTTTATGGAGCATTACAGTGAGATTCAGCTCTTTGTTCAGCCTGCAGCTGGTGTTTCTATTACTTTGTCCACCCCATTCATATCTGCACTGGTAGGCAAAGTATCAAAAAGACCTCTTTGTATAGTGCAATACAGTTCAACAGCACCACAACCTTCATCTTTCAGAAAAATGAGAAAACTGAATCAACAACTTTCTAAAACAATTTCAATAAAAACTGAAAACCTTCATGAAGGAGGATTTTTTTTTATTTATTGCAAGACTGTTGTATTAAACTATGTGTTTAAGCTTATTCTACCTAATAAACCACCATTAATGTTAATGTTAAAGCATTAGCACCAGAGCGTTAATGGTGTGTTCACAGCTTGTTCCCAGTGCCCAGAAGTGGCCCAAAAAAAGTGGCCCCAAAAAAGATCAGTTATTGCAGGTCTAAGTAACCTGGTTACACAGAACCGGGTTTCTGGTCAGTTAATTATATGTATATATATGCATGAAATAGACTTCAGGACAGACTGGGAGAGTAAAGCTGTGATGGCAGTTTACAAATAAAAATGTGTGTATATATATATATATATATAATAGTCAGACTAAAACTCAAACTGACATATCTTAGCCTCTAGAACTTTAAATATCTGTGTTTTAACAGTTGAACTTTTGACTTTATAAAATTCAGACACATTTGCGCTGTTCAAAAAAGATATCAGCTCTCTCCACAGGGCCTGCCTCTCACTGCAGCCCTCACTGTCAGCTCTGCAACATACATGCTCAGAAGGAATATAGAAGGACGGTCTCTTATCCCAAAAAAATTACACTTAAAATAAGAAAACTATAGCTCCAAAATAAAATCAGGGGTGGGGGAGAAATCTGACTACTAACCTGCTGCTTGTATACATGGATATTTTTCAGACTAGGTTACTACAGTAATGTCCATGTATTATCCAGTTTCGTACGTAACCTAATTTCTCTGAGTAACCTACTTATTTGTGTGCATATAAACACGCTGACAAAATACCAGTAGATCATTAGCTTTCATGGTGCTTGCTAATACTTTTGTCTGGAACGTGGTGAATTATCTCAGCAGTATATAGCAGCTTTGAAGAAATACCAGGAGCTTATTTTGGCAGTTAGAGGACATATATATAGTATTAACACAGCATATGTAAATATAATGGGACCTTTAGCTGTGTAAAGGTCATCCTGAGTTTTGTTACTATAGGAAATGTGAAGAGGGAAAAAAATCAAGTCTAAAATTAAAATGTCAAGTTTCTGGCTGATGTGTTAATGGATATACTGTACTGAACCCAGCTATACAAAACACACACCCTCATGTGGTGTGAGTGTGTGTGTGTGTTCTTGCTGAGGTTGCTGTGAAATCAAATCAATCTAAAATGAGCACAAATAAGCTTTTTTTTCAGTTAGCAGCTTTGACATTTAGCTGGAAAAAAAACCATCACTAACCTAAACGAGGTCAATTGTCGTACTTTGGATAACCCTACAGATATCGTGTGTATAGTGAATGGCAAAGTGAGCATTGGAGCCTAACTGAGGATGTATGGATGAATAGTGTCTTCATACTTAGCAGTAAGAGAAAAACTGCCCCAAACTTTTTATCCCCTCAAGACAAAACATGTCACTTTCTCTTTTCTCAGAAATGTGACATTCTTCACCTAATCTTCTTAAAACCATCCTGTCACATATCTTCTGTCAGCATTTGTGCTGCTTGCACCACAATGATTGGATGATATAAATCACTTCAGCAGGACAAACACTCAGCAAAACCTTGAGCGTTCTGATTTACAAAGTTGGATTAGAGTCTTAAGCTATCTCCCCAAACTCTTCTCTGCCTTTCCTGTTCCATCACTCTCTCTTTCCTGGAGAAAATTGGCATCATTTACTGCTGTCACTGCAGAGCTCATTGTCCCCCATTATCCCAGGGACAAAGCTGCCATGACATTGAGTTAATCCATGCTTGTTTCAATTTTGCTTTTGGGGGAAGAAAACAGATAAGAAGTTCAGGTAAGTGATGGCAAGGAGGCGCCATACCAGAGGCAAAATGGGTGACAGTGATTGGGACAGTTAGGAGGAAGATAAAATGCAATCTGCCGGGAAAAATGGGCTGATTTTCTCAAAAATGTCATGGACGCATTGGGCGTGTCTTTGAGGTTTTTTCTCTCAGTGACTGATCAGAGGCTTTTCTAAAACCTAATACTGCTTCTGAAGAATGTCAGACACATATTCAGAAAAATCTGATTGGACTAAAGTGAACATTTGATCAAATCTAGGGCAAGAAAACTGGTGTATGCAGAGACTTTCTCCCTCATTAACATCTCCACAATCATCACCACCCTGAGACATAAGGTGCCGATAAAACATTAGAATAACTCTGAATAACTCAGTCAGAAGCTCTTGGAGGGAGAACTGTCTGTAAACCATGTGTCCTGTTTTGCTGTTCCACTAAAAAAGTGAAATGTCATCTGTAAAGCTCACTGTCTTAGATAAAGCTCTTTCCTGGGGTCTAATTATGGAAAGTCCAAATCATACACAGCATTGTGAACCTAGACTAAACTTCCTTAATTACATCCACAGAATATAGCTAAGAGAACAGAATTAGCCGGAAGAGAGAGACAGAGGTTTGGTCCAAACATGTCTGCCAAGCCACATTTTAAATTCTTCAAAAATATGCTGTAGTCTACAGTATGCACTCTTATTTTGGTTTTTAGTGTTTAGAAGGTCTTGATCACTTGCTGGTTTCCTCTGGTATGGACAAGCACACAAAGTGCTCAATCCATTCTTGAGGATTTAAACAATTTCTATCTGTCTTTTGCAAGTCTTATGACTTTACAAAATGACTTTTTTATTTTAGTGTGCAAATAAAACATGTCATAAAAGACACTGAGATGAAGGTGCATACATATACTCAGTCACCACTTTATTAGGTACACCTGTGCAGTCTAAAACAGCCCAATATTGCCACTGTTTGGACTGTAACTGGACTGCATCATATTAAGATTTATTCCTAATATTCTGTCTTCTACATCTATGTAAAAATGAAAGACAAAAAAAAGAAGAAAAAAAGGCAGCTACCAAGGAGCCACTGAATTCCATAGTAACCTTCAGTGTAGTAAACATGTGTCTTATCATGACAACCATGACTTACTATATCTTAACATGTATTGAAGACTCAGAAATATTATCTTCAAACTATAAAAGCAGGGTCTCTGGGGAGTGTCAACTCTCAAACTGTGTATTAACTCCACTAGAGCTAACATGTCCCAGGTTAGCTGCTCATGATCCAGCAACAGAAGCTCACCAACCAGTTCTGTGTGTGATCCTTACGTCACTAAGCTTATACCACTTCCTTTATGCTTGTACGACCCTCACTGTGCCACTTTCTGTTTGACATCAGGATTTTGGCCAGCCTCAAATGTGATTGAGAGATTGGCAGTTCTGAAAGATCAATATCATCACTGCATTTAGGAGAGCTCACCACACGAGAGCGGTGCAGAGATGGCACTTAGAGCAATTAAAGAAACTGAATAAACGAGACAAATATATCACCATTATTGGTACTTAATACAGAAGTCTGTCTCCAGAAAATATGTGTGCTCATCTGTCCCATCTGCTGTGGAGGGAACAGTGAAGTAGTAAAGTGCCTCTTGATAGTATATTATTGGTAAATCAAGCAGTTAACTAGAAATAGATTCATGCAACGCTTTAAGGTCACATAATGTTTGTTCTGAAAAATGAATCTTGAACATTTGCAGCGTGGAGAAGACATATCACATTTCTTGAAGCTGAGAATTGCCTTCCTCCACCGTCCTATCTCAGCGAGACCTCAAAAAGATGATAGCAAGTTAATATCAGCATGCTATCTATTGATTGCACTTGTCAGCTTTTACAATCTGGCCTCATCTATTGGTCTGCACTTCCTCTGTCTCATTTAAGAGTTTCCTGGGAGCCGAGGTGAGCCCGTCCTCTACCTGACAAACTGCTGCTCCCTCATCCATCCAGCCCTCACCGTTACCAGCCTCAGCACCCCTCTTACAGCGGCGCACAAGAGCCTTATCACAGTTCACTAATCCTTCTCATTAAGCCAGACCCCAAGGCTCTCGTTACTGTATATCTATTCCCACATGCCTTGTACCAGTCTCATGGCTTTCATCTTTGGCAGCATGTGCAGAAGTCATGAATTTGCCATGTGCAATATAGTATGTGTGTCAGGATTTTGATGTCTGTGTCAGCTGCAAGACCAGAAAACATGGGGAAAGGCAGATGCTCTCCCTCCATCGTGGCGGAGGGAAGATTGCATGGATTGCGCTCACGCTGCTTGTTATAGACTTTCCTCTATCAGTGTTGGCTTTTTACAGCAAAGCTGACCATGGGGATTAAGTGTTTTTCTTTTGGACTAGGGTTTAGAGGTTAAGGGGTTAATATCTCTTTGTTGGCTTTTCAGGATCAATACTAGTTGCGGGTATAGTTATGACAATATGTGTTTATGTGGTGTTTCATACTCCAGGTTAAGCCTCAGGGCAGCATCCATCTCTGCATTTATTGCTGTTATTCTTTATGTTTTGTCTTATTGCAGTGTTCCTATACCAAACTCACTCTGAGGGTGGAGAAACAAATATTCTTTTTATAGCCTGAAAAAGTGAGTTTTCTTCACAGCATATAATTCTGTCCGCTCTTCAACTTGTGGAAAGGTTGTGGCAGAGCGGTGAGTGCTCAGGGGATCTATATTAACCTCGCTTTGAAGTTACCCGTACAGCCCGTGAGCTCTTTGGATTTCCTTATTTAAAGCCTTTCTGATTCATCTTGGAAACAAGTGAGACCAATTGGAAGCTGCGTTGTCGGGGGCTAACCTGCAACTGAAAATCCAGAGGATGCCGCACGCCCATCCAGTCGTATAACTTTCTCTGACAAATGATGCTAAAGCTCTACTGACAGGCAGCGCAAGATGGGTTGGAAGGATACAAATCATCCGCTGTGAGACTGAATCACAAAGCTGAGCAGCTTTGGCTTTCTATCAGAAATATGCTCTGAGTGATGGGGTGTTCTATTTATAAATGACTTGTAGTAAAAAGTGGTTTTATCCAAGAAGGGGAGGGAAATGGGTGTGTAATGCTGTACCAATGTGGGGACTTTAATGTGTCCAACAAGGTATTAAACTGAAGAGCCAGTGGCCTAGGTGATAACAGCTAAACATTACTCAACTGTTTTTCTTCATACGCTGTATAAAATGTAGTATCTCATCTTTGTTGTGTAAAAACCTTAAAACTACAACTTTTGGTTGTGTTTATTTTTACATTGTTATCTGTTCCTTTATGGGACCTCATTGGGTGAATTAATAAGAGCATGATTGTCTGTGTAGATTCTCAGTCATCCAGGTCACAGTTATCCAAGAAAAGTTGAATCCAGGGCAACTGGACTTGAAGCTGTAGATCTTGAAGACATTTCACCTCTCATCCAAGAGGCTTTCTCAGTTCTGACTGACTGTTTGGCACATACTCAGCCCGGTGGTGCAGGGTTCTGATAACTCCTGCCCTTTGTTCCAGTAGGTGGTGAGAGTCAAAGTGTAAGTATTGGTCTGATTGTGTGGGTTTCCTGTACACTCCAGCGTGGAAGCTCCTGTCTGCCTTAAAGTGTACGGTCCAATAAGAAGCCAAGCTGATGTTCCTGACATTCTCTTTTTTGAATCTGATGTTTCTGTCCACTGAGTCAGTGTGTACTGTGAAGCCTTGCACTTCCTGGGTCGTCCTGGGTCGGTGCTGTTCTGTGAAGCAGTTCAGGGATCTGCTTTCTACTTCCTGCATGTAAAGGTTGGCCACAATTGCAGATACTAGGGAGCCCGTGACACAGCCATGCTTTTTTGTGTAAAAGCCCACGTTGTACTGGAAACAGCAGTGGTGGAGGAAGTACTGAAGCTTAGTACATAAGTAAAAGAACAAATATCCCACAAAACATTTACTCAAGTGAAAGTGGAAGTACCACATCAAGAATCTTACTTAAGTAAAAGTACTAAGTACTTACTTTTAAAGTACTCACGCAATGGATTGTCTCAGTGTCGGGGCTGTGCCTTTTTTTTTTTTTTTAGAGTCAGCAGTAGTGGTCCTCAGGCCAGCTAGCCTACAGGAAGTTGTGCTAATGTGAAACACTGTGTGATTTGTTTTCAGTATTGCCTTGAACGGACAGCACTGAAATACGACACAACTCCTCATTTTGTTTTCTGTGTATGATTTGATTTTAATGTGGCATGGAAAAGTCCTGTCACAATGAAATATGAATGTTTTTATTATTAAGAACAAAAACCTAAATTAGAGTCATTGTTGTGTATTATATGTTTTTCATTGAATTGTGACAATGTAAAAATACATACATTTAAAAAAAACATATAACAGTGTATATTGCATTTTACTTTATTTGTTTTCATTTAGGCATTTTAAGTCCGCCATATTGTAGAAACCTGACTGACCTAAAATCCAATGTGCCCATAATATTCCTGTGCGTGTGTGTGTGTGTGTTTCCCTGGTTATGCCCATGTCTTGAGGTAGGTAAGACAAAAAAAAAATTACACTGGGGCCCATCATTACCAGCTGACGTCACTGTGTGGTTAGAGACTGTGGTCTGTTGTGTTACTTAATTCTTCTCTGATGAAGGAACTAATAACAGAGCCACAGTGTTTGTAGTGCAAACAATCACATCACAATCCTCTGACATATTTAACCACATCTTTTCTCCTTTTGTCCAGAATCTTGAATGTGAAAAGAAATAACAGCAGCTACTGACAAAATGAAATGATGCCATTAGTTGTTGACAGGGTATCCATTATCACTGCCCCATAAATGTCACATCTTGAGTTATTAGTGATATTAAGGAGAGTCTTTCTTATTGTCCTGGCCTGTTTTTGATAGTGACAACAGCATAACCACAAAAAATCTTCATGATAAATATGGGAGGATTTGTATTAGAACTCCATACATAACAAAATAACTTAATCCTGTGCATCAGTGCCTCTTTATATTCACACTAAGGTGCATGAGCTTGCATTTCCGCTGACATGTTACCCAGGTTTACTGCTTTATATGGTTTCAGTGTCACAGTTATGTTTTTGACTGTCCTTGAAAGAGAAGAAAAGGACTATATTCAGCAGTGCTTGGCTGTAAAATGGATTCATCCTTTAGCCTGCATGGCTGCATTAAAAGCCAAACTCCATGTTCTGTACATTAAAAAGCACATGCACAGTAAAGATCCCACGTTCACCCCAGACATGCACAGATAAGAATTTTGAAGTCAATGACAACAGATGACAAATGTGCTCTTTCTGAAACACTCCATTCAGAAATCAATTAATTTAATACTCATGCCACTTATTTTTATACCTGCTTCATTTTGTCATTTTCCCAGCGTGTACCCACTACAATACACAGTTAGCATGAATTGTACAATTGTCAGTAAAACAGATAACAGATAGACAGTATTTCAAAGAAAAAAAAGGCAATACCTCAAGTATGATGTTTTTAATTTTATGTGTTTTATTCAACCGTTAAGTTAAATGTACAGGTGTGTTTTCTCTACCTTCAGTTCCCATCAGTAATCAGTTGGTGAGATTTAGCAGCTGAGACCTGAGACATTTCCTGTTCTTCTTTAAGAAATCTTAATGTCCCTTCTTAAACCTTTAGTTGACCTCTTCATTCATATAGCACATATCATAGCATTTTGGAAAAGCCAAAGGAAATTATTTTACTGATAAATGTTTTTTACTCATGTTTTACTCTCTCTCAGATAGGACACACCTGTAACCTGTTGTCATGATTACACCTGTCGGGTTTCTTTGTGGGTGTGGCCTATAAATGGGCCTGTTTGAAGCCAGGTCTGTAACACACTGATAGAAGTATGCAGCCAAAACCTGTTTGTGATTGTTAGTCCACCCTCAACAAAGACTTTTTATATATTCAGCATATGTAAAAGGCATGAAACTGGGTCCCTTGCAGAAGCCATGAACATATAGACTGACTGTTTTATTTTTTTGTTGTAGGAGGTCCCAGTGCAAGCTTAAGTTATGTTCAGGGTGTCTTTGTTTTTAGAGCCAAGAGACACAATAAGGAAGATAGCTTGTTTCCACAATGTTTCAGAGGTTTTTTCCGTTCATGTAGAGTAGTTTGAGGTGTCTTAGGCAACTTTCACATCAAAAATAGCCCAGAATTGTAAAAAAAAAAAAAAAAAAAATGTCTGGGTTGGTGTGGGCATATTGCTACAGATACCAGTGAGAAGAAGAAATACAAACCCAGGAAGTCTAGTTTAAAGGTATCAGACGCCAACAGAATCCTTTGAACCAAGGTTACCTGTTCGCTCCTCTGTCTTGATTCTTGCAAGGTCCATGCAATCATCAGCTGCAAGGTTTTCTACCAGATATGTCTGTTTGCACGTAATTAAAAGGCCAGTGCACTGCAATGCTGAATGACATTGGACTGTGCTGTTTGCCAAGTTGAGCCAGATTCCAGTTTTTGTTAGATGATCCTGGGCAATGCAACTGAACCAACACAATGGTCTCACTGACATGAATGAGAAGGTTGTGCTATTGTTGGTCTGAATGTGGCTTCATTGGTTTATCATAGTCACACCATTTAGGTACAGACTTCTGAAGTTATTCTTTGGATACTGTGGTGTTGATGTGAAAATATTTGCAGTTATGATATTACATTTAAAGTCTTGTCTAACTTTTTTTTTTTTTCATGTTTTCTAAATCATATGTTGCCCTTGCCCTTCATTTCTGATAATCTGTTTACTTCATTTTTCTTTTAGTCTTTGACCTTTTGGTTAGTGTGGTTCAATATGGTTGTTGCAATGTTTAATATATCTAAAATTGTATGATTTCTGATTAATTGGCATTTTGCCCTTGTGTCATTTTCTAATCTAGTTGTAAATAAATATTCCAGGCGTATGTGGAATGGGTGTTTGTTAGCCTTTTTAAAGAGCTTAGCAGCAGCACTCTTTACATCTTCTCTTCAAGCTCTTGTGGTTAGTGATGTTTTATTGGAGAGGGCACTTTCCTATATAAACTTAGATGCATACAGTTAACAGAAGCTTTGAGTTTTTGTCTGGTTACCTTTCACCGACAACAGAGTTCTTAGATATAGTAATGACAATATGCAGCTGTATATTGATGTTAAGAGAAATGTTGCACTGCCAATTGAATGAATCCGTTTGTGGCGTTAGGCCACTTCTACCTCCAGGATGTTTTTCCCCTTCAAATTCTCAGTCCCCTGTCTCTTTTTTTTTTCTTCTTTTTTTTTATTTTCAATTTTACACTACATTTCATTTTTACATTTAGATAGTCATGCTCTATCTTACTATCTACTCAGTGTCTAAAAGGTGCTGTATAGCAAAGTAACATTACCTGGGGGTAGAAAAATGGACTGGGGATGCACAGCACACCAGCCAAAACCACCGTGGGACATTATTTAAACTTTGCTCTGCTCACTGCTGGCCCACACATCCACCAACCTCCCAGTGAAAAAAGACTCCAGATGGCCGGTCCGCCTGTCTCATCCAAACTGGAGTAAACACACTTGTACTCCCCCATGCTTCGATGTCAGGGATGACATAGTTTGTATTTCTAAGCAGGCCAGTGAACTTCTTAGCCCACTTCTAGAACTATAATGGATGAGTGATGGAGGCTGTTTAAACACAACCTAAGTGAGACCCTGTGTCCATTATGGAAAAATCAACATACTACCTTTCTCAGAGCCTAGTCATGGCATCAGAGTTATCTTGGCTCAGACTTGGAGACTACAAATTTCTGTCCTTAATGAAAAGTCTGTTTTACAAACCAGAGGTCTGGAGTTTTAAGGCTGTTGGTATTTACCAGGCAGTGAGGTTTAACAAAAGACACTACCGAGTTGCATTTTGGAATGTGTAGGATCCAGTGTCTTTGGAGCTTGACCCATACTGGGAACTAAAACCAGGATTTCTCTGCCTCAGTTTCTTTAATTTCTTTCTTTTCCAGCCCCACAAATGGTGTGACTTTAAGCATGGCAAGGCTGGTCATCCACTCCACTTTGGTTCAGAATGAAATATCTCAATAACTATTGGACGGATTACCGTGAAAACTTGATGTTCATCATATAGACTAGATGTTCATAATCTCCAGAGCATGAATCCTTCCAATTTTAGTGACCCATGAATTTTGATCTAGTACAAACAGCAGGACAAATGTTTTACTTGTCCTAGAAAATATCTCAACATCTGTTTTATATGTTGGCACAAACTATCATAAAGATATTCATGGTCTCCAGAAGATGTATCATATTGACTTTGTTGTTCTTTTCCTCTAGCACCATCAAGTTCATACAGAATCTTGTTTCGAGTGCATGTCTCAACTGCTGGATGGATTACCATGACATTTGCTACAAACCTCCATGTCCCTACATTGTCATTGTGAGCATGATGATGTTAGCATTGGGCTCCAAACACTGCTGGGCCTTCTGGAGCCATGAGCATGGCTGTAGACTGTAGGTCTTGTTAATCTGTCTTATGCAAGTCCCCCAGCTTTATTTACAATTGTTTGTGGAATAGGTATAATAACTATCTCAATACATCAGTTACTGACAGTAGAAAAATATAATACAATTTCTCAGATTGTTGCTGCAAGGATTCAGCTCTAGATATACTTTTATCTAAAAAAAAAAAACTGACAAATGCAGACCAGTGCACTTCCCCCATTTACCTTCTAATTTCCTTCTGTGTGTTATCTATAGCACGTCCAGCATAACACAACGGCACGCATATGTGTGTGTGTTTTTCCTAGCCTTGAAGCTCTCTAAACTGCACTGGCGGGACATAAGTGCCCACAGATATGGGGGGAACCCACACTGACTGCGTAATGGCAATGCCTGTGAATTCGATAAACCCTTTTCTCACGGGCTCAAGAACCACCCTTGCGGAAAATGTGATTACACTTCTCCACGGGAGGTGCAATGGGGGACGTTGTTGCAGGGGGGAAACTTGGCTCGTCACTGAGACCCCAGTTTGTCTGTAGCCTCACGCCCACTAACAACTTTGACACGCATCTAATGTCCGAGGAGGCCTGTGGAGGAGGCGTTTGTGTGTGGTTTTTCTGTCTGCGTTGAAGCTGAGTGTGAACCACTTTCTAATGACTCGATGGTGCGTAATATGGATGACAGCATGTATTGTAGTCTTTTCGGTGTAAACTGACTATTAAGTTGAAGGGAATTGGAATACAGATTGAATTAAACACCAACATAGTGCGGTCACAATGTGGAGGGTTTTCAGTTTGAGCCAGAATGCAAAATGCTTGCCAGCTGCCAGAGGCGGTTGTTTACAGCCTCGTGACTGATACATATTTTGCTGAAAAAGAAAAACAACTGAATTGCTCACTTACAATGCACCAGAGGAGTAGAAGGAGTAGAAGTGATCTTTGAAATCATATAAAACTACCTTTCCTTGATCTAAATCGTGGGCTTTATGACATTTGCCTCATTTCTGTGCTGAGTGATGGCTCAAGTGGTTTTAATGTCTTTTTCTTTTTTTTTTTTTTGAAATCCTGAACAAATCTGAGAGGCTGTGGCCTTGGAACTGTACCACAGAGAACCAGAATAAATTAGTCAGGCTTTTCCTTAGCATCCTTACTCCCTTGCCTTTAAAACACACTGGATCTACAGACAAAAACTTCTTAATGGTCAGTGTAATTTGGGCCCTTTTCATTCATTTCTTCAATGCTCAATATGCTGAGTTATGGTGCTAAAGGGCCTTATCTAAGCTATTTAATGTACTTATTAATATGATTACTTTACATTTGAAGGTTGTGAGTGGAAACACAGACAACTTGTCACTGTTGCTTTTAGACTTATCATGGGATATGTTAAAGAAAAAGGTATATTGCGAGTCTTAGCCTTTTAAGTTTAAAGGCATTGTTTCCCATATCCACATTTTAAATTAAATGGTTATGTGTTTCTTCTTTGAGTGAACTGATCTGGTAAACAAATATGAGTATTTTTTAAGATGAACACCAATCAGCAGTCACATGTCTGGAGGTTGACACGAGCAGAACCTTTGATTTAAATCTTCATCAGTTTGCGTTTTGTGCCCTTCTTATTTTCTCGGAAGGCAATCTGTTCTGCCAGGCCTCAACTCTTCTAAGTGAATTGTGGAGGGAAGCAAAAGAAATTGGATTTATTCATTTAATACGATGCAACACTGAGTTAGATTTAGCAAGCCAATTTAAAAGTTTATCTTGTAAATAACCTTAAAACATTTCGTAAACACCCTCATTTAATGAAAGACATGTTTGTGTTGATACAAAAATAGATATGACTTCCTCTCATTTCCATCAGACATTCTCAAAATAATTGTCAAAAACAACCTTAAAATATTGGTTTTACTGACAATTTAAGTTCACTGAGCACACTTTTGTGAGGCTGATCCCTGCAACATTTATGTCCCGTCCAAGTATCCTCGAGCAAGAGGAACGGGAAATAATATTCCAGACAAAACACAAGAAGGTACAATAAGCTGCTGACATAGACTGATCTCAGTTAACCTAGCAAACTTGCTGTTTTTTTCCCTGAGCTACCAGGCTAATAAATCCAAAAAGCAACTAAGCTTGGCCTGAGTATGTTGAACAGAAACCAAATGCGTTCAGACTAATAACGTGTTCAGCAGCAGCATAGTTAGCAATGGTCTGACAATACTCAGTCAGTCAGAATCACTGGATTTGGTTTCAGCTGCAGGAATAGGATGTCCCCTGTAAACGAATCCTAAAACAACAGCCATTTACTCACATGAACTCCGAAGCAGCTTTTGCAAACTGCAGTCGCCATTTTTGTGAAGAAAATAATTCAAAAGTTTATCTGAAGTAAATTTGACTGTTCAGCAGTCTGAGTTTGACACATTAGATGGTGATCTAGATCTTGCAAAGTGACAGCCTTTTTATTATTGGGAAAAAAAACAGAGAAGTATACATTTTTAGGACTCTGACTGCTTACCTGACCTGTCTAAATCAGACTCTTTAAGCATCAAATTAACCACAGATAAATGTTGGAATGCATTTGCACAGAATAAAGTCTGCAGATTTGGAATGATATGACGGTATGAACTGGAGGAAAAATTAAAGCAAGCAAAACCTGTTTAAATGTGCCTGACTGTTGTTTGGAGGTAGAATTTATAAACCTTTCTTTTACCTCATCCTAAACGGGCTGAGCCTGCATGTCACACAGAAAAAAAGGGCAAACAAATTTCAAATGCATTATGAATATTATTAATAGGTTTGTTGTGTTGTTATAATGAAACAACACTCTCTTGGCATCTTTTAAAGTCTCAATTCCCTCAGTCATTTTCTTTGCTCTTCTGTGAACCACAGCAGGTTACTGCTAGAAGCAGTTTCTTTAAATTGAATTTGAATGAATGCAGCTAATGACAGTGGATCTGTTTGATTGTGATTCTGTTGTGCCTTAAAAGCTCGGCTAATAATGCCTTCATGAACGGGCATATCTCGGGTGATCAGCATCAACCCACCGTCCACCTTCTCACATAATTTCAGCTTAAATGGTCTGAGTCGAATTCTCTGAGGTGAGCATGCAGTACGTCCTGTGTTGCCATTGTTAACAATGCGATTGACAGCATAAGAGCATCCGGGGCCCCGCTGAAAACGGAAGCTTACATTGTTCATTTGTAGGGTCCCCCCTGGTCGACAGAAAAGTCTTAATGAGCAAGATCTGCCCTAGAAATCAAATCACCGTTGGGAGTACGCTTGACATCCTCTGTGAGATCATGAGGGACTATAAAGAGGGAGGGCGAGTAGGAAGACACGGCGGTGAATCCAGACCGAGAGAACGAGGTGCGACACGAGGCATGGAGGGAACCATTAATGCCAGTGTGCGAACGTGTATGAAAAGAGTCAGTCAACGGCAGCGTCAAACAGAAAGGCAGGATCATGTTGTTCTTGCATGGGAGGGCGAGGGCATGAGTGAAGCAGCACACAAACGCCTCACAGGATGAGCACTGAGTGGAATATAAAGATGTTTACTATCAGTGGAGGAAGGAAAGGGGGGCGTCCTGTCACTCATTCCCTCAAATACTGAATACAACGAGCCTGCATACAAAGCTTTTCCTCGTCACTGTCACCAAGTGTTTGCTCATAGGTCAATGTTGGATATCTGTACATAATATTTCAAAATTAGCCTAGATCTGCTCTATATGAAAAGTGCCCCTAAGATAACTTGTTTTGATTTGGCACCATATAAATAAAATTGACTTGACTTCACTTGCATATTGAGACACCTTTCATCACTCACATATGTTTCTTCTCCTTTGTGAAGATTGTCATTTTTCCATGCTGCATGTAAAAAAACAAAACAAAAACAAACAAAAGAAAAACCATTTGTAACATACCAGTATGTGGCCTTGTAAATTAAGCATCCTTTTCAGTTGCTTATACATGAAGCTGAGCACAAACCACAAACATATTCAGACAACTACACATGAACGTCCATACTCTTCCTCCCACACATACTGGCAAAGCAAACAAACAACACAGCTCTCAGACTTGTGTGTTTAGAAAGGCAAACAGCTTGTAGTGATGACTGGCCACAAAAATATGAGGAAAGAGACGAATAATGTGCGTTCAGTCATTGCTGAGATTATAATGTGACTTGGGAGCCGGGGCCCTGCACAAACACCCTGCTGTTTTCTGTTTCAATAATTTTACATAAACCAGTCTAATATCCCCTCCCTCCTACACCGTTCTTTAAGGAGATTTTTTATAGGCTTTTGTTTGAGGAACAGATAATTCCTTATAAATCATAACAGCACTGCCTGAATTGTACAAGGTTTCATGGCTTAGCAGAATTATTAGCTCAGTGTAAATATGTATGTAATAGTACATGAGCATTGTTTGGGATGTGTGTCAGATGGCCTTGTTTCAGACCGTGTCACAATGCAGAGGTTAACATGTAATTCATGTTGTTGCACAGATGAAATATGTACAGTGTGTAGTGTGACTCTGCAGGAAGGCCATCTTAACGCATGCTGTGTTATTCAATGTAATATCCATCTGTAGAAATATGTCTCATATGACCTCACATGACCTGCTCTTTGAATCTTCTACGCTTTACCTCACACATAAGGGGAATCAGCATCTTTTCCACAAAGAAAAGAATATAATGGAAAATTAAAATGGACTTTTAACAGTGTTTTCTTTTATTTTCTTTCTATAGGCCAGTTCATTTTGCTCCTTTGAGTGTGAATGTGTGGCCTTGAGGTGTTTCCAAGGGACCATATGGCACAATACCACACATTATAGGTGAGTGTTTCCTTTTTCACTCTTTTTTTTTTTAAATGTTTTTATCCTGTTTAACACTTAAGTAGTTTGAGGCCTGAATTCATCCCTGAAAAGTCCTTGACCTTTGTTATCGTAGCTGATACAAAGCAACCTCAGGCCTTGGCAGGATATTCACTGTTCGGAGGACTTTTAACTTGATAAGTGACACAAACCTCAGGGGGAGGTAATAAACTTGAGCCTCTAACACTAGATTTGTGGCTTTGGTTGGTGAATTCTTCTTGTGCTCTCTTCAGCCCCTTTAAACAGAAATCCCGGTGTATATATTGGTGTTAAAATGACCCCTTATTTTTCCACCTTTCTTTGATTACACTGAACCAAACAAAGCAGACATAATGCTGCTCATTTGTGATTTTTAGATAGGATGCCGGTTGTTCAGAATCTGAGGCGTGACGTGTAACACAACAGCATCTGCGTCTGTCCCGCAACACCCGCTCTCCCTTTTACACAGACTTCGATCCAGCTCTGTGCCTTACTCCCCTGCTGGCTTATTGCCAGAACAACAACATTCTGTGTTTGTACCTTTTTATATGGCAAGGTGGAATAAAGGTGCAACACTCCTGCATTGAACAGGCTCTACAAAAGGGGCTTTTATCTACCACCCAGCAGTGAGGCTTAGTACCTGGAATATTAAACATGTAGTGTTGAAATGAATTAGTAGTTGTGCAAACATAAAAACTGTCTTGTGAAAAGCCACTTTGCCACACGACATAAAGAAATCAGTTGGGTTTCCTGACAATGAAAGCCCTGCCTGCAATTTAAGTTTTTTTTCTACCTTCATATTAAGTCCTTACCACAGTGGAGAACACAAACAAATCAAATACACTAATAGCACCTCCCACTCATATTATATATTTATTTTATCATTGTACTCACAAAGTGTTTCCATGCTGCCTGCACAGTGTGCATATGCCTGCATCTGTAGCTTGTCACTTCTCTGGTGGAAAAAGTGAATTAAATGCTTTTAAATGCCCTCCGTTCCTTATCAACTGACCACATACCATTATAATGATATGAATATTCAGAGGTCAGATAGTGTGTGCATATGCTACTGGATATATGCTACATGTTACATCACATCAGAGATGACTGCAGTGTGAACAGGCAGAACTTCACTCCTGACGATACGGGATTTAATCAGTATTACCGAACAGGCACACCGAATCATGAAACAGACTCTGCATGCCTGTTTATTTATTTATTTATTTTCTGGAAAATTATAAACATAACGTGACACATCTTCCATCCAAACACAGAGCCTGACAAACGTTAGCATAACGCATTAAAAAGCCATGAACATCCAGTAACCTGTCTTTTGAATAACAGCTAATAAGATTGCACGTTTTGTTAGTAGATGCTACAGTTTTCTGAGAAATAATCAGAGTCCTACTGATGTTTTGTCTTTTTGAGAGAATCTTCCTCATCAAGTGTCTAAAGATGAGCAAATTTCAGGCTCTATAAATAAAACTGACCTGACCTAATAGCCACTTCATAGTAACCACTTCAGATTCAGATTCAGATTCAGAAAACTTTATTTGTCCCCAGGGGGCAATTTAAGAGCAATCAATTCAATCTCCTGGACAATGTGGACATTTTCACATTTCAGCTGACTTCCTCCTTTGCTCCTGTCATAATTATTATGATGGCTAGAGGCTGCCTGGTAATAAAACGTAACCATCTGTTGTTATAGATTACCTACCTATTTTAACAGAGGGACAGTCTCCTTACTAGCTGAGAATGAAAGTTTGGTCTTGACCTTGAAACTTGGTTGACCAAACAGCTTCATGATGAGGTCCACTCTGTAGCTATTAAATCTTCCTTGGTGAATGCAGAGAGCCACATATGGATGTGATGATATTTAACACTAAATGTATGCATAAGGAGGTTGCAGGCGCAGCAGCTTGTGAAGATGATGATGATGACGGCGATGGGTTTGACACTATGATCATAGCACAACTCTCAGCTGTTAACTGACTCAAAACGAGGCTTCAACTGTTAGTGCTGATGTCAATAATGTACAGCAAGTGTCAGTTGAGAAACTCAGCAGATGCCGTTCCACATTCTTGACACACACACTGTGAATCTCCTGCATCAGACGGATTTAACGTGATCAAAAGAGTGCTTTCATGCTTTTGATGCTTTATGCATGTTCACACAGGAGGATTTATGAAGGTCATACAAATGTGAAAAAGAAAACAGCAAAGATATTATGAGTACATGGCTAATAGATGTGCTACTCGATCATTTTCCATTTAGAGACGACACGCTTCTACCTTTTCTTGCACTACTTTCACGACTTTGGTCTTAGTGTTTGTAAGCCCTGTGCTTAAGCAAAACAATGCTTGAACTCAGACTGTGGGGGATTTATTTTGATCCAAAGTACATCTAGCTTAGAGCACACAGGACGTGAAGAGACTGAAGTGGTGTCTGGCTTTTGCTGGCCCTCACAGAAAAATGAAAGATATAAGAGATAATGATGGACAGTATCAAACTCATGTTACAAATCAATTCAATATGCTATTTTGATACTCAGATACAATTTTTTATATTATATAGGCTTGAATGGGATGAACCCAATGCTTCACTGTTAAGTGATTACTATATATGAACATAATAACATAATGTGTCGTACTTTAAAATAGAATGTCTCCTCAATGATTCATAAAAACATGTTTTATGAGCTGGAGGAGGTACGTCACAGATTTTCATTAACATCTGATGTTGGTGAAAGACTGAACCCGAGGCTGAGAAGATAAAATAGAGCTAGATGAAGATATACTTTTAGAGCACAATGAGTGAAAGCTTGATAAATCATTTTTGACCTGCAGTGAGGAGATGCGACAAGCTCAGACTCAATAAAGAAGTTGCTTTCCTCTTAGGAATGTCTCGGGAAATCCATCACGCATTGTTTCAATTAGTTCCCCCCTTCATCCCGTGATTCTTCAGCTCTGATATCTTAATGAAAACATTTTGCACATACACTGTAGATGTTAACTTTAATATTACTGGGCGTGCTTAATGTCACAAGGCTCCTTGTTATGGTTAGATAACATCTACAATTCTTCTTCTACTTTATTGCTTTTTTATATCTCAGATATTTAAGATTCACGCTGCACAATTAGAAAAAAGCCAAGGCTTGTGAACAAACGTCCAATATCTCATCCTCCAGACAGATGTAGTTAGCATTTAGCTGGTTAGCGCCATAGAGAGCAGCATCACCAATTATTTTCAATGGCCTGCAACTGAACCATGGACGTTACGGTTATGTGATATTGTCAAGTTAAATCATTTAGGACAAAAGCAAACGAAGAAGAAGTCCTCCGGACAAACCATGGGGACCATACGCACATTTACAGCTCGTTTGCATTTCTGTCTGACTGCTGAACACGCTGCTGCTCTCCACTACTCACTGAACACAGTCAGTCCAGAGAGCCAATGCTAATGTTGCTCCAAATTCATGTTCATCAAGAAACAGCTCATATAGGTAAGTTAGCATACTGTAAAATAAAAAAAAGCATACTGTAAAAAAAAATACCCGTTTCACATTTGTCTCTGCAGTTGCAGAATTAAATTCTTACTCCTGACAAATGACATCATAGTATTAAATGAAGACCTACATTTTCTACTGTAAGTGGTCTTATGTGGTGTAATCCTAGTTTGAATGGCACTACTAGAAAAGGCCAAAGAACAGAGATAAACAGTCTAGAGTGAACAAATTCTCTCTAACACACTTGGTAACACCCTCAGTGTTTGTGTTTCACAGCTGAGGTATGGGCAGGAAGAGAGGCAGGTGTGATGAGAGGAGGGAGGGCTTCTTGCTGCTGCTGGTGGTGATGGCGGTGGGGGCTGATCAGGAAATGGTGTAGGGAAATCTAATTTATTTTTCATACGCTGCTGAGATGGAATGTCATATATCATGCTATGCAGCAATTTTGTGCCACTCACAGGCCCACAAAAGATGAAAGAATAGTGATCAAAGATACAGGGAGAGAAGTCAGCTGCTGGAGTCGCTATGGGATCCACTTCCAATGAGAACAATGTAAACTGTGCTGAAACAGTCATCCAGTACGCTGTCACTGCTGGTTCTCAGTGTAGGACAACTCACTTCAAACATCTTAGAAAAGGGGTAAGGGGAATAAACTGTAGCTTTTATTTCCCCAGACATTGGACTGAGTGGATACTGTTTGAATCCCTGCACTGATTTCAAATTTACACAAAGATAGAATTTGTCTCTTTAAAATGCAGCTTTTAAAATTGCAAATACCCCTTGGATGTGGATGTCAGGAAGCCACCATCTAGGTTAAAAGGAAGACAACCACCCCCTGTCCAAGCTGTTCAGTGTGGAATATTAACAGGTCCTCAGTGTTTTAATTTAATAAGGATCTTCCCGAGGTTGAGACACTGTCCCAACGACAATGGTACTACTGCAATGGCTCATTTGTTATCATGTAAGTGATGAATTGATTAACAGGTGGTGAGAGCCATTGTCTACCAACTGTCAGCCTTTGGTTTCCTTTGACCGTGACCATAAACATCCTTATACGAGGCATCTGCATCATATTTCATTTTATTTCTCATATGCAACAGTTATTTTAGAAATTTTTGGAAGGCAATGACATTCAATGTTGTCCTGCCGACAGGAGGGACAGAAACATTAGACCAGTACATTACAAATTCTGAATGATTCTAGATCTCCAAACAGTCAATCCAGTATTAGACTTTTCAAATAAGCCAGAAGATATTTTCTTTTATTTTTGTCTACATCAATGCATCAGTCTCTACCCAAGCTTAGCCTAAATTAGCTGAAACAATGTGGTGACAGTGATTAAAACAGAGACTGTCGCACCAAAAAAAATCATTTTCTGCTTCATTTGTGTTCGATCAACCACACACACTGTTTCTATCACAAACCAAACCATCTCAGATGTCATTTGTTTTTTTGGGTTTTTTTTTACATCAATCATTAAATCGTAGCTGCTTTTGAGATTCACTTGAAGCTTTTAAAGTTATAATGGAGTCGGCTGTGAATGATAATAGACAGACACATCATAGTTTTCTTCTCTCCTCGGCTTGTTTCATTTGTTCTGCCACAGTTTTTCTTTCTTTTTTTTCTGCCTTCAGCTCCTGTAAAAACATTGTGTAAAATGATCATATCTATACAGTGCTACCCCTATTCACTTCCTAGATCATGTATAGGGTTAGCTCAAACACAACAGGGACCACTGCTTTATAAGCCGGAAAGACGAGAAGAGCTTATAGCATGCATATTAAAAATACAAAACAAGTCAGAGCTTTCCCTCTCAATTATTCTTTGATTTATTTCTTCCCTCCCCCAGCCTGTCATTGATTGGTTGCACCAACATAGCCCTTTTTCCAACCTTTTCCTTTTTTCTGTTAAAGGAGAATTTCCACCATCTTGTTACATACCAGAGATCAACCAATTACAGTATCTATATCAGGCTTAGAAGCTCTTTCTACTTCACTGGCGCCATGGAAAATGTTCTGATCTGTACCATGTTCCGCTTTATGATTTCCAGAGGAGATATCGAGCTACATATAGACGCGTACTGCATATTCACAGCAAAAATATCCTTTTTAGCAGGCCATTTGTTCTCCAAAACATGTTTTTTTCTCATATAATTTGCAAGTGGGTGTGTGGCCTTATCTTCAAACAAGAGAAATTGATTTGTATTGAGAACAAGCAAATTCGTACCCCACTGGCAGATATAGTATATCAGTGAAGATTTTAATACTCAGCACTAGATTAATTGACTAACTGAGATTTCTTCTCTTTTTTTTTCTTTTTTTTTTGCAGTACACCACACAATTATAGATCTAATTATCAAGATACAACACTCAGCAAACCCACACAGCACTTGTTTTTTGCTTTCTGAAGATGAATACATACTAAATTGGTGAGAACTGTGGGTGGGTGGAACGCTTGTTTTTGCCTTCTCACTCATTACTACATTAATCTGAGCTACTCCGAGTGCTACACAGTGAAAGTCTTTGGGTCTTTGCAGGAGAAAGAAGTACGCATTGAGCTCAAGAACACTATGAGGGCTTCACATCAGGATTGTTTTAAAGTTTAAAAAAATGAACTTGGTGATTCAAAGTAGTGTCTTTACATAAATGCTAATAAATTCATAAATTAAATAACACTAGAAACTACACTTAAACTACACTGGATCTGATTCAAGATTACTTGTGGTGGCTTGTTGTCTGCCACTTCTGTGACGTCACTTAAGCATGAACAACACAAATTTCTAACACTCTTTTTAAAAAGCATGCGTTACAATATGAGGACTTCCAAAGATGTATGAGCTTACAAGGAAGAAAATATCTAAGAAAAGACTCTAGATAGTGTTTGACCCATACTAGAGACAAATAGTCAATATACTTCAGCCTCTGCTGCATCAGTTTTGACCATTCACTTTGTAGTCTTGCTCTAGCAAGTCCCAACTTCTTGAAAGTACAATACAATACAAAGAAAAATATAATCTTAGATGAACCATGTTGTCAAGAAGCATAAGTGGGTTTTAATTTTTAATAAAGGGGTGGAGGTCAATATTTCAGTCCACCATTTTGTATAGATGTACTGTATTGTATTTTCACTAAAAGAACCTTTTGAGTCTTGTTTTTATTTGATGATTCATTGTTACTTACTTCAGTAAACAACCACAGTATTTAAATGCTTATATATTCATAAATTTAAAAACATGTTGACTTCAGAAAATTGGTTAGGACAGACATATTTGAGGCAGGTCTTATGTATAAAAATGCATGTGGACATTTTAACTTTGACTAACTTCGTCTCACTGTAGTTTGGTGCTGGGCAGGTAGTGTCCAGTGGGCTATAAATGGAGTGGGCCTGGAAACCAAAACAATGAGCTGAAAGAGGACAAAATGCTCCTTAAAGCTGAGGGAAACTGCTTAGTTGGCTGATGGTTTATCACTATAAGCGACCCCTTTCACATCACACATAGTGATGAGCAATTGTTGATGTGAAAATATTGGTTAGTGCAACCTAATTTAGTGTCTTTGCAAATGCAGAGCCGCAGTTGTGAAACCCAACATCAGGTCTTATGTGTAACACTGTGTGTAATTATCATAATTACCAAGAAGTAATTAGGCAAAATTATATCTATAATGACCTGATTGTAGTTTAGCTATAGCCTGGAGAATCCAGTGAGGTGTTTAAACTGAGCCTCTGTTGCAATCATGCCCACACATCTTTAAATCAGTGAGTCTGTGGAGGTGCTGAGGTATTTTGTAAACACTCCCACACAATAGTTCCACGTGTTATGACATTTTAATGTTGCAAGCTGACATTAACTGTATGCACCAGGCAGTGATATGTTCACGTGTTATGTAAGTGTGAATCAAAAAATCTCCCACATTGATGTTTTTTTTTTGTTGTTTTTTCTTTCTTTGAGCCCAGCAGGGATCCCTCAGCCCAGTGACGGTGAAATCGTAACACCAGTCTTAGTTCATCAGAGCAGATACATAAGATGCTCTTAATGGATCAGTGACAGGTTGTTTCCATCACTGCAGATGAACATTACCATTGTAGCATTCAGCTAGAACAACAACAAATTCTTTATTTGCCTGGTTTAATTGCTTATTAACTTGGGATTAGTTTGTGTTTTTGTTGAATGATTTCACATGATAATTAATCAGTTTCAGTCCACAAATGAAACTCCTCCACAACAGAGCCCATAAGCTAAACAAGCTTATATGAAGCACTGCAAACTAGGCCACCTCTGATGATTGTTGCACACAATGCACAATTCCTTAGAAAGGAGGGCATTGATCTGCGCTAAATCGGCGCAGGTTTTCTATCCCCACCCAATTTGATATGACAAACCCACTGGAGCTGAACTAATGCTGTTAAAAAGCTGCACCAGCTACCACATGCTTTTGTTTGTTGTGCTTTCCTTGCTCACCGCCACTGTGGTGAGCAAGCAAGAGGAGTAGTGTTGCGAGTGAATGCAGAGCTGACTCAAAAAGCAGAGGAGCTCAACCTTGCAACGAAAGAGCTCGACTGGCTCTTTGTGACGCCATTTTTGAAATCTCACCTGTAAAATCAAATCTGTTATTCCTCCGCCATCTGTTGTGTTCTCATGTTGTCAATGATACTTCTTATGTTTCCTCACCTTTCTCCCCTCTGAGATTAGCTGTTTCACTTTTATTACAGCATCAAGCTTTTGTAGACAAGTATGAGGATAGGAATCTTTTAATGGAGCATGTTACGTTGCCTCTCATTGCATCATTAGTTTCATGCCTTGGAACTATTTTTTAGAGGGATTCATCAAGGAAGGGTACTCTGTTGAATGTGTTTTTATGCAGCAGGAAAGATGAGAACTTTAAAAAGCTAGTGACTGAAGTGATTGAGTAAAATGTATGATTTGGTTTTTGTTTTTTAAAAAATGGCCTAGATTTGAAGAAAGATCTCTCAAGATTTGAGAAAAATCTCCCCAGTAATTTGAAAGGTCATCTAACTCTGCCTATTCCTCCCAGCTTAAATCTGCAATAGTGCACGTGCATCAGCTTCCATAACGATTGAGATTTCTAAAACAGAACATGCTGTAAACACGATGAAAAGGATGCATGTTTCTGCCTTTGTGTGCATGCGAATCTTTTGTTCTAAAAGGCCTGGTCAAGATCTCTTCTGAAGAAAAATGAGCCCTTCCCTGGGTAATTACTGCCATTGTTCAATGACCTTTCAGCATTTGGTTTGTGTCTGTTGCAATGGGAAACAACATAAACTATTAGAGAAACAAGGACAGTCGAGAGGAGCATAATGATATTGATTATCATTGCGATTTTATCTATGTTTAGTTTCTCTGCCTCAGGCGAAATCAGTAAAGGCTGCATGAGAATCATTTTCTCTATAAAAAACATTAAAGAATTTAACCACTCCGTCAAAGAGTCAAATCTGAAATTACAAAAGGAAGTACACAGCAGCTTAACCTATTATATTTTCTCCTACGGTGGACTGAGTGTGAAAGAATGATTTTTGAAGTAAAGTGCATCAGCAATGTCCTTCTGAGGATCTTACCTTGTGAAAGGAAGCAGTGAGCAGCCAGAGAGGATCGATAAATGGATTTCAGGAGCCTGCAGACCCACCCGGCTGAGTTTGACAGTACTTTTTTTCTCACACTTCTCTTGACTGTTATGTTTCAATCAATGGACTCCAGTGACTGGATATCTGCGGTCAGTACAGCCATCCTAATTACCACACATCCTATCAAGTTGCTGTGAGCACTGTGCACCCGACACAGTGTATTAAACTGAATGAATGACATAAGGGCATGGGTCAGCCTTTGCCCTATATAACTGCTCAGAAGTTAAGACTTGAATTGAAGCTGCTCTATTCAATATTTTTATGTTTCTAACGGAGAGTGATGTGAAACTGATGCTCATAGTGACAAACTGAGAATTATTACCTGACTCTGCAGTTTTCCTCAGCTCTACAGAGCTTTTAGCATCTTTCGGCTCATTTTTTTTGGGTTTTAAGGTCAGCAGCTTTACTGTACTGTACCTGCTTAGAGGCAAACAGCAGACTCACTGGTGAACAGAACTTGAATGCTGCCGTTGCTCTGTGTCTGCTGTTTACGAACAGGTTCACTTTAAGTAATACTTCATAAGGTGATGTGTCAGTGTGATTAATGTTTGTTGCGTAGTCAAAAAAAATATTTACCGTACGTAAAACAGTCCTGTGGTTACAGTTAGAAACATGACAAATGGGACGTTCCAGGAAGGTTTGAAGCAGAACAACAGTGCAGTAACCACTGCTGTAGTCAAGACCACCTACAGTAAGTCCAGTTCAGGACCAAGACTGAGTACAGTTGAGTCCAAGTTAATGAAGAGACCCGGATCAAACTAGGATTTTATCTGCATCTAGTTTGCATTCTTTCAAATTAAAGGTGCCCAGTGGAGCTTTCTTGTGATCCAATCTTTTTACAGTCAATTATTAAGCAAAATGATATTTCACATAAAACTAAGCTGTTTTTTGGGTTTGTTTTTTTTTTTAAAGCAGCATTTTAAAATCCATGTTTACTTCTTAGCAGCCTTTCTCCCTCCTATCTTTGCTGGTTTTTGTGAGGAAAAAAACAAACAAACAAACAAAAAACTCCACGATAGACCCACATATTAAAACATTCGTACATAGTGTTACTAGTGGTCAAAAACTTGACTGGACTGTGATGTCTAGGATGAGGAAATGACCAGTAGTGCTGTCTCTCCTGCTGTAATATTTTTCTGATCATCTGAGCTGATTTACACCACCAGAGATTACAGCTATTTCTAAACATGGCTTTTGAGGCAGGAGTTTATAAGTTCAGCTCTTCATCTCCTCTGTTTTGTCTCATATTGATTAATGCAACACTGGGAGAGCTGAGGGCAGACTGGGCCACAAATGTCAGGACTTAAAGGAGATGGCTCAGACTGAAGATTTTAATGGGTGAAGATAATGCTTTAGATAAGTCTGAATTAAAAAATAAAAAAAAACACAAGGCCGAGACCATTGAAGAAAAATCAAGGCTGTGTGCTACGGCTCTATTAGTTACAACATTCAGTAAAATGCTTGAATACTGCTACACCGGAGTTTATCTTTGGCTGGTTCTGCTTTCTGGGCCCATTACTACCCCACAGGAAGAACAAAAAAAAAAAAAAATGCCCTGGCAGTAAACCAGCAGAAACTAAATGCTGCTCTGCCTCAGCTGTTTCCAGTATCACCAGTGGGTTATGGAAACCCACAGAGATCTAAGGAAAGCAGGAGTCTACCACTGAGCTTTAGTGTAAAGGTTCAGTTACTTCAGCATGCACTCAAGAGGTTCTCTAAGCACTATAAATTACCAGCCCCCTTTGTTGTACAAGCCTCTGCTTATGGGAGATCTGTTTCTTGTCTCTGGGTGAGCAGTATGACAAAGAGAGGCAGCAGCATGTGCTCTGTGACAGGGACAGGGATGTTTACTGTACAGAATATGCAGCAAAGTGCATCTCACATCAAAGGGAACATTCAGTATCTCTAAATCACTGCCTGCTTTAATCATACATCACTTTCAGTTCTTTTATTATCAAAATTTCTGAAACTAATTAAAAGGGCCCCTTATCAGGCTTTGAAAAGAAATCATGTATTGAGTAGGAAACAAAAGTTAATCCTATTATTGAATCCGGAATATTGGCTGACTGAGTCTCATGCAGATTACTTTTGATTTGATTTGAATCTTCTTTGTCAGCTCATCCTCAAACAAATCTGAAACACACTGCCTACTCTGTCCACAAGGGAAGCCTCGCATCAGATGTGTTCCTGTTTGACAAAAAGCTGGCTGACAAGTCCGCTGATTGGTTCTGTGCCCTTCATATTCCCTTCCCATTGTGTATCCCTGTCCTGGGCATATTTCTCCTCAATGACTTCTTCCTGTCAGCCATTTTGTGAACACGCAGGCACACTGTATATGAGGGCCCTATTTCAAAGCTGCTTGTCTCTCATTCAGAAAGCATAAGCTCTTTAACACCTGCGGTATGAATTATATAACAGTCCTCCATATGGTCTTCTGCATAAACACACACACATCTTGCTCTCATGAGCATTCGCACATGAGAATGGAGACTGATTGCTCAATATCATATCTGACACCTCTTCTGTTAGCTTTCTCTGTCTGTGGACAGGCCTGGGTTAAATTTATATTTGCCAACAGCTCTCTGCATTTGTTTTATACTTCTTGGAGTGACAGATGGGTGGGGTTTACTGCCTTAGAGCTTTTAATGTTGGGTAAAGTGTGAATTACAGATGGCTGTGTTAACCCCTGTTGCAAAGTATGTTAACCCCTGGGTAAAGTATGAATTACAGATGGCTGTGTTAACCCCTGTTGCAATCAAGGACTGTGTGGCCACGGGTTTTTGTTTCAACCAATCAAGAGCACACAGTTTGACCAATCAACTGTCTGAAGACTGAGATCAGTTGAGTGAAGTCTGGTGTGCTGCTGCTTGGTTGGAACAAAAACCTGCAGCTCTTTGTGGGGACAGTTTGGACACCACTGATCTAGACAGTCCTCACTTGTATTGCTAAGGAAGCTCAGCCAATTTTAACTGGACCTCCAACCAGTTTAAAATACTAATTATTTAGAAACACAGTGTCCTCATTTTTGGATTAGCATCAAGCAGTTTTGAGGGGTTAGCTATAGCCTGGCTCTGTCCAATTCCTGGAGCTTTGTCATCACTGTAAGGTTGCCAGGTTGCAAAAATCTGTATCTGCTCACTTCCACTGACTTTGTGTGTAGACAGGACTCTCCAAAACTCTCTTTGCACATATTAAGGTTTCACTTATAGCTAACGTGGGGCTAATGAAGCGAAACCTGCAAGTGAGTTCAGGCAGTTAACTCAAATCCACCGTTACACTCACCTGACATTGTCTTCTCACCTCACTGTATCCAGTGCAGCTTTTTACGTTGTGGCAGTGCACTAACACAGCCAGTACTTTACTCACTTTTTAGCCGCTATGTCTGCAGCCACACCGCCCACCTGAAAGCCACGCTGTCCCTTGCCGCTCCTGCTATTATCGTCACTCCCCGCTCCATGTTGTGGGGAGTGTTGTGTCAGAGTCTAGACACAAAACATCAATGATGTACATCCTCTACATTCACATAACAATCTATTCCAAGTGCGTTAGCTGACTGAACTGTGTGTTACAATCTACATTCAGTTCATTCTGAACAAGCTTTTAGGTTTAATGTTATTCTGCTGATGTCTAATGTAGTGTTGATTAATAGATTAGACAACTGACAGAAACTGAATCATCAATTATTAATCAAGTTAAGTTTTAAGTTCAAGTTAAGCAAATTAAGTTTTTTATCAAGGTAAAATGCAGAATGTACCTGTTCCAGCTTGTCTGCTGGCGTCTCCATCATGTATCTTTGTAAATCGAGTATGTTTGGGTTTAGGATGTTAAACTATTTGAGGAAATCACTTTAACCTCTTTGAATTTTCTGACAGTTTTCTGACAGTTTATCATTAGTGATTAACTGTTCAGTTTCTTGCCATCCTTCTTGTCCCTTCGACCCCTCAGAACACCCACATTAGGCTCTCTGTTCTTTTCTTTGATTTTCTATTCTAGAATTATTTTTTTATTTGAGGTTCAGTGTTTTTCATAATGGCTTCTTGTATGTCCTTGGCTCCTTCTCTTTCTCTCAAACTCAAATGTTGTGCTCACATACTCTCTGCTGTTTGTTTGGAGGACAACTGGTGCTGGTAATCAGCTTTCACTGGCAGCCTGAAAAAGAAGTTAAAGCAGTGAGCAGCTGCCAGCCATCATGTATGTATGAGTGTGTGTACGCTGGTGTATCTATCAAGCGTGCGTACATCTGAATGTCATCACAGGTAGTTGCCTTTACGCAGAGCACATGAGAAAGTGAAACAAAATTGTCAAAATCTAATCACAGATGGCTTGATCAGACAGTGCATCTCACTCTGGTAAAAGGTTTTCTGCTTTCCGCATGTAAAATTTAGAAAGCTTCTACCCACAGTGAAAGACTGCCTGTAGGCTTTTGCATACAATGTGTGCATGAGTGGTTTTGCTTCCGGGGCTGTGCTCGACATTGGAGCTGTAACAAGGGTGATGGATGGAGATTGTTACTCAGAAGTGATTTGCATCATCTTTACTGTTGCCACAAAGCTGCCATGGGAACCATCATAAATACATTTTTTCCCCTTTTTTCACTGTAACAGATAACACACTGTCAGAACCCATCTAAAGTTGTTTCTCCTCTCTTACGGGAACGACACTGGTCTTTGACGCTACCAATCCACTTTTTCGGGCCTCCCTCTGCTCCAATTGACCCTCCTCCGCATGGTGATCCACTTTTCCTTCCGAATGTTCTCAGGCTATACGTTTCTTTTTCCCTCTTCCTCCCTCTTTACTGTATCTCACTCTCTCCCTCACTCTTCCTCCCCAATGCAATGGCTTCGTGTTGCAGTGCACCTTCAGGCTGTGTGTGGGATGGTGTTGTGGGCTGGCATCTGGCTGCCTCTGATAAGAGAGCGAGTGAGCTGGTGCTATTCCTTCTGAGATGTTTTAATTTTTTTTTCTTTTTTTTTTTTTTTTTTTTGGTCGTCCAGGGAGACTATTGGGCAAGGATTTTTTTCTTGTGTCTGAAGGACCTTGTAAAAACTATTGTACAATAGACTCAGAACACAAAGTTAACGCAGTGACCACATGTGCCCTCTGGTAAGAAATGTTTATATATAATGACTTTCTCATGCTGCACCAAATATTAAAGCTGCATCAAATTATTTTCTGTCCACATGATGAAAGTGGAACAAACTGAAGATAAAACTTATGACATACTGACATATAATCAAGCTAACAACGAGCTAGCAAACATTTAGCACATTTAAGCATATGCAGCAGACACAGAGCAACATTTAAATTTATCTGGAGATGTGTCCAATATTCTCTCTCTATTTAGCTCTGTTTTAATCTCCACTAACTCCTGAGATCTGATATCAACCTCTTTAGCTGCTAAAATCTGTACTATTTTGCCATTTACTTAGAAGATAACATTATGTGTGAATGAGTGATTGGTGCTGGTCCAGCTGTGGTGCTGTGGCTGGAAATGAGGCTGATTAAAGCCGTGTGTATGGACTGGAAAACCAAAACACTGAGATAAAAGAGACTAAAGTTTGGCAGAGCTGAGGGGAACTGCACAGTTGATAGTTCTCTGAGGGTTGATCACTATTATTACACATAGTCATTTGGCCCATTGTTAAAAATTAACATATTAATCAGTGCAGCTTTAAGATGAAAAAACTGCAGGTCTAAGCTTTACTGTTACCGGAAAATGACCTTGCATTAATTGATCTGTTTTTTTAGCCCTTAATGGGGGCAGAATTCAAACAACATTAACAATACTATCACAACATACATATTTTAATTGTGAACATGACAGCAACCAGTACATACACATCTAACAGACACAAAGCGGTGTTGGCAGTTATTTCATATTTTGGGTTAAATCAAACACTCTTGCTTTAGCTCTTTTTTGGTCTCCACCAACCCCTAATGGAAATATCTGTCTCTTTACCTGTTAAATGCCCTGCTATGTTTAATAGGTGGCTGCTAAAGGTTAGCAGCAAGCTCATGCTGGGCAAGTGGCATGCAGTCAATTTATCATAGCTTCCACATTACACTCAGTTATTCCATCCATTGTTAATTTAAACAACATTGATTACTGCAGCTGGCCTATTTATCACAAACTGTCTCAATCCTTAAGAAAATAAATGGCTAAACTTTACTCTGACAAAGACACAGTCTCTGATGGTGCCCTTGGAGAGTCTAGATCTTCCTGATACTGCTTCGGCCTCTGGGAAGTCTCACTGGAACACGCTTCAGGCAAAGCCTGGACTTTCCTTACTGATTGTCAATAGATAATCTCAGCCACAGGCTGCAGGTTATCACAATAAAAATCTCTTTCCAGGAAGTTTTGGAATTAATTGCTTACCTCAGAGGATAAATATTTCAACATCTGTATATTAATTTGACTCCTAGGCCTACTTTGTTGAACAGCGTACATGCCCCTTCTTAATGGAAATATGTCCCACGTTACACTTTTTCACTGGCTTAATTCTGTCTTTGGCCTGGGGCTATGGGGGTGGGATATAAGGACTAACATTATTTGTCATTCTGCAATTAATTCCAAATGTGACTCTGGGGAAAGAGCCAGACATACCTAATTGCTACAATCATCCTCCCAATTCATTAAACCCTATAGCCTTTCTGCAGCTCGTCACCAGTGGAGTCTGTGGTTGGTGGTTTTTATATGAATCACTCTGTGCTGAGAATGGACTTTTTGTGCTGCACATGTACAAAGAATGAAATCATTTCATTCATCATCACTTATGCTCATATGGCTTTCAGTGTTTTTACTAGTAACACCATATCTTTCCATAATAAAGGTAAAAGCAGCATTAACAGGGGAGTTTGTCTGTAGGCTCTTACTTGCCACACTTGAGTCATTTTTCTACTTTTCAGAATCAAAATAAAGGAAAAAAAGTCCAAAATATACTTAAATGTTTTTGACCAAATGCAATCTGTGATGCATGTAAAAATAAATAAATAAATAAACTACTGTGAGTTTTAATCACTAAGTAAAAAATTAAAGGTTTCTGAACAACCCTTTAACATATTTATAGGCATATATCTGTTGACAGATAAATATGCTTTTTATTCCTGCCTGAAATGTATGTATTTTTGGCAGAGCGCATCACCGAGTCACTGAAGTCATACATATAATTTAAAATACATGACTTTAATATATCTTTCTGTGCTCCTCATGAATTTCAACTCTCAGGAGGTAGCAGACTCCAAAATCAAGCTGCATAATAGCTTAAGATACAACACAAAACTCATCATAACACTCAGTTTTCATGGAGTTTGTAGAGTATTGTATTTTTCCAATGGTGACCCCTACAAAGGCTACCACTGACCTTAATCAACAGACTGTTTCCGTCATCATTAATTTCCAATTCATTCTCAGTCTAATCACCATAAAATGCATTATCACCTCACAAATAAACTTCCAGGATCTTTTTCCATTTTCTCATCCTCCGGGCTCGTCTGTTTCGGAAACTTGATTCTCTGGTTAAAGCGTGAGATCAAATGGGATCACATATGGAGGAAACACGCACGGACACACACAATCATGGCCTATCACATCTCACCCTTTGCTCCATCCCATGCTCGGAGGCTCTGGCCGTAAAGTTCAGCAGTCAGGAGCAATGCCGTGTGCCGGGCAGGGAGCCAACGAAATATTAAATGAATAAGAGACACAAGTGAGATGTTTTGGCTGGATAAAGGGATCAGGAATGAGGCGTAGGCAATGACTTGTCAATTTCCCATTTATGTCTGATATAGCGCCAAACCTGTGACTTGCCTCGGGAGGTGTGAGAAGCACTATCTGATGGATACAGGAGCATATCCACCGCTGGAACTATATGTGGTCATCTTTAAACTCAATTTGTGTGGGAGCTCTCTGAAGCTGTACAGCAAGCTGAGTCATCCCTCCATTTTCCTCTCGTCTTATACTGTATGCTGGTTACATATCAGAGCCTCTACAGCCACTCTGGTTATGGAAAAAGAACAATTTAGTGATGCAGTCATCACTTGATTTCCTCAGCAAAGGTTATTTCTGATTTATCTGTCTTTAAACAACCGTTGCCCACCACAGGAACTTTCTAACAACCCAGAAACTCAGGTTACCAGGGAACCAAGTTTCCTTCCTGGGCTACAGTAAAAAAAAAAAAAAAAAAAAAGCTGCACTGTCTGAGGTCACAGGGAGGTGGCCAGCAAGTCATTGCTGCTGTGGAGCCTTTGACATTTTCAGTCTCTCTTGTGTTTTGTACCATTGTGTCTTATTCAAACTTCAAACCACTGTTCAAACATTGTGAAAAATAAAAAACTCAACAACTTTTTGTGCCTACAGTGGAGCCCACAGTTAACACTGAAGGTTGGACTGTTTAAGGCCTTTGTGCCTGTTTAACACATCCTACCCACAAACAGAAGGCTGGAGTCACAGTCTGCATGTCATTTTTTTGCAGTGAACATCTGACTCCTTGCATATGCATTTGAGGGGGGGTTGTGCAAATAATAGGAGGAGACCTGTTAACAGAGGATGATTATGCCTCAGTGAATAGTACTGTCAATTTTGCAGCATAGATGGGATTTACATATAAATCTGCATTAAATATAGGCTTATACATAACAAAACATGATTATTAGAAACAAAAATTAAGCCACTGGACAATTATCAATAAACATATAATTAACAAGCAGTTAAAACAGTTTGGCTGCTTTTACATCAGTATTAACATCCATATGAACACCATCTCCACATCCACCTGCTCTGAGCTGCTGGGCCTGCTCCATCCTTCTTGCTCTCTCACTTTCCTTTGGTTGTGGCGCTGTTTGTAACTTGCACATATTTTGTGCGTCTTTGATTTGTCTTATACTTCATCTCCTTTTTTTACCACAAGCTTTTCTGACATGTAGTTGAACAGCATCCAAAGTAGCTATTTTATGATAAAGATCACCATGTTATGATTTCTTTTTCACGGTCAATGATCATATAGAAATCACCTTTGATGTGCACCTATGAGCTCTTCTTCACTGGCAGAAAGCATCTTGGAGGTTCAGTACCAGGCGTAGTGCAGGGGGAGTCTGATTACACACAGGTTGCAGATGAAAACTCAGTGAAAACCACAGAGCACATTTACACAAAGCACTTAGTACATTTGACCCATATTGAACTTACTGAGTTTTTTGGGGCCCTGTAAGGATCTGGCGTCCAGGTGAGTGGAGCCTTGTTGTTCACCATTCCATTATCTGTAATATTGTAAAGTGAAAGCGGCAAAGTTTTTACAAGCATCAAAATAAATGTTTTTTTCACAGTGCGGTGAAGATACCGCCTGTAATTGTCTAAAAATAGACAATTGTAAAATGGATTTAGGTTAAAAAGAAAGTACATGTAGTTTTCATTCCTCTGTGTCAGCAGCAGTTACACAGTAGTTTGTTGGAAGATACTGAAACCTTTTTTTTTTTCTTCTGTTAGCTTGTTCTCTCCCTGCTATCAGTTACAAGTGTTGACAGCCAATTTGTTGCAACAGCAAAGCTATGCACATGCTGTAATGTGGTATCAGTGGACAACCATTATCACCTGCTGAAAGTCCAACTGCATTCAGTGAAATTATTTGACTAATTAAAAGATAGAAAAACTGAAGTGTGACTGTAGTGAAATGTCAGTGACCAACAATGATTTGAAATCCAGTTCTAGCTAACGTCAAGTGGTCCATCAGCGTGCGACAATTTCCAGATGGTTTCGGCACCCTGCATCATTACGGTGCTTGAAAATCAAATAAAACCCTGACAAAGCCTGATTCTCCATCTGCAGGATCCTTGTCTTAATCACGCTTCTGGCACGTCTCTACTGCAGAATATCCCTGACAATTCAGTGCAACCTGCTCAGCTCAGATGATTCAGCTTACCTCCACTGGCACATTTGCTGCTGAATATGAATTAAGCTCAAATCCCAGACATCCCAGACTGCCAGTCCACACTGTAATATCATCACGATGAAGCTTCTTCTTACTTTGCTATTAACCTTAGATTTAGCCAATACATGTTTATTTATGAATTATTAACCTCTTTTTATTTTTCAATTCTTTATTTTTTACCTGAAGGCCACTAGCATTCCCAAGTCATTTCCCTGACTTTAACAGTAATCATTATAATGTAATTCCAGCAGGAAATTGATAAGAAGCATCGGATACATTTAAGAAATAAGGTGCATTTGGTGCATCAAAGACTAATATGATGAAGGTTAATAAAAAAAAAAATTTTAAAGTAATTTCTTAACTCCTGGCCTCAAGTCGCATCAGTTCATTTGATCCTGGTCTGGGCTTCATTGCTATGTGAGGCAGGCTTTTATATCAAATACCAAACAAGGTTGTGAAGTGTGGTTCGATTAATCAGCGTTGTGAGACAATGTGTGTTTGCAGGAAATCGGATGTCAGAAGCATGTATGTAATTAGCACGAGACAAAAGTAGGATAAAGTGGGTATGCAGTCTCAAATGTGTCACCATTTCCCTCTGTGACAACTTGTTAAAGGAAGCTGCATCGTTTGACTAATGAAAACATCACAGATAAACAATGAAACAAAGTGTTAATTATCAGCTCGTACATAATTCGTACATAATGCCCCCACATACCATGCAAATGATATGATATTTTGAAAGGACGCCTGTAGACACTGCAGACAAATAAATGCAGCTCTAAATTGAAACTGAGACAGGATCTGTGTTTACCTTCTGAAATGTGGAGATATCTGCTGTCCATGTCAAATGATAGGTGCATGTTGGTGCTATAAAAACAAGGGCAGCAGTGGCTGTGACACACAGCTCATGGAGGCCTGATCACCACTGTCTGCATAAAAAAATCACACTCCTTATTGGACTTAAATTCCAATGTGAACACAGACCTGTTACGAATATTTTTAGATTCAGTGTATCTTGCACTTTCAGAGGGTATTACAGAGGGTATCATTCATTTATTTGTGATGGACATCCCTGATGTCCATAAATCTGCTTAGAAATCAGAGAACTAAAACGCTCCTTAGAATCTAAGAACTTGCCTGAGAATCATCCTATTTTTAAGTTTTCTTCAGTATCAAAGACATGCAGTGAAAGTTGTCTGTACATCCATGGGTTCAACTCAAGTCCAATTTTTAGCAAAAGTTTCATTTTTTTTCCTGAAAAGCAACAGAACTTTATTCCACAGAGAATATAACTGTGGTTTCAGTTTCATGAAATTCTCTTGTTAAAAAGTGCAGACAAAATTGCAACTGCGCCTTTCACAGTCTCACTCAGCCATATCAAGAATGGTAACTGGGCTGCAGCAGCTGTAACACTGTCAGAGAGTATTTACCAGCAAACTCAAGGCTTGGTTTGGTTTTTCTTTGAAAGCTAAACAACGTGGACATTAGCTCTTTCAGTTATATTACATCATACACAGACCATGGATCCATCTGAATAAAGTGTGGCTGTAACAAAAGGCAGAGAAGTACAAAGAAAATTCACTGCTGCAGGTTGGAGAGCTGCAACCTCCAACCCACCTACAGTGAAAAATAATGTCTTGAGTGCTAATGAAAGCTGGATATCTAGCAGCCTAAACTAGGCTATAAAAACATATGTCTGCATATGGCAGGGAGGTGACTATACAGTTGTAAATTCTGTCTGTGCTGTAAATTCATAGTTTTCTTATTTCTTTTAATGATATTCTTAATATTCCTCTGATTGGAAACCAGATACCATAATAAATAAGTTTTAATTATTTTCTTTGTTTACATTTTAGTGGTAATTAGCAAATGTTAGAATGCTAACTTGTTAAATTAAGATGATGAACATTGTCACTTAGTGTTGCTATAGACAATGCTGCAATGTCTGCAATGTCTGCATAACATGTCTCCAGTGACACTGCTAACATGCTGATGTTTAGCAGTAATTTTTCCATATTCACCATCTGAGTTTAGTGTGTTGACAAGCAAGGAGGCTTAATCCCCCAAATTCCCCTAAAGACATGTTTTCAGTGTCCACAGTGGCTGCAGTGACCTTGCAAATGGTTATAAATACATGTGATACCAAACACATCAGTCTTAGTCTTAGCAGCCATTGCAGCGGAGAAGAAGCCAATTAGAGGCAGGAATCAAAGCTTTTGCAAATTCAAAATGCTGTGAAGGTGCAGTCTGGAATCAAAAATCTTATAATGTATAAACAGATTTTAGAACAGAAATAGATTTTTCCCCTCACATCTCCTCACTCTGTCTATATAGAGAAAAATAAGTTGTCATTTACTTCTGCAGCCTTGGGTGCCTAAAATAAGTCCTTCCACTCTGCAGCTCTTTTCTTGTGAGAAAAGGAAAGCTGTGACCATGGTGCTGAACCACAGCACTGTGGTTGCACAGGGGTAAGAAGATAGAAAGTGGAATAGAGCTGAGGTCTTGACCTTCGTGTATAACACTCGGAAAAGTGTTGGCAGTGATGAAACCTCAAAAATAACATGAGTTTATCTAAGCAAATTCTCTCACTATAAATGCCACTGCAAACTCTTTGTACAAGTCTCTGTGAACAGACTAAAGCTGAGTTATCATGTAGGCTCCAAACTGATAAAAGTCTGCATCTGTTTCACAGCTTCCAAGCAGCTTGTCAGGAAAGGTAGTAGAGAGACAAGCTCACAGCTGGTTGATGTAATCCTCAATAGCTGGATGTAGCTGTTCTAGAAGGGTAGAGCCATTCAAGTAGTCGTTTCTGATCCAGCAGACACAGACAATTGTGTGCAACGTGTGTGTTTGTGTGTATATTTGATTGAACAGAAAGATTACTTTGGTTATCATCCAGAGAAGCATCAGGTTTCAGCCACAATGTGCTGCTTCCATTTTCCACTCTGATAATCTCCATCTTTTGTCAAGATTTTCCTTGTTGGAAAGATTCAGCTTATGAATCCCACGAGCAATTTCCCAGTTACATTCACTTCAGCGTGTCATTTCCAAAAGATGCAAAGATGCCAGATTGTTGTTGAATCATCTGTAAGAAAAAAGAACTGTCTGTATTTTAAAGCTGCACGAGGCAACTTTATACGTCCTGGCTCCTCCGAATAGCAATGAGAGATAACTGTTGTTACCACTTTGAGCGTCAGCTCACGCACATGATGCAACATGACATCAGTGCATTGCACACAGCACACTCAGGTTTACCGAGCTGTCGTCCTGTGACAAGTGTAGCAGATGAAAGACGGAGACGTAACGTCAGTGAGTCCAGCTCTGACTGCTCGGTGCTCACTCTGTGTTGTTTAGGAGACAGCAATAGTGTTTAACTCCCTGCTGTGTGAGTGTTGGAGGATTACGTCACCGAATATAGCTGACAACAGCAGATATCACTGAGACTGAAAGGGAAAAGCTCAGAAAAGATGGTCACAGGGAGGAGGACAGGGGCTGCCATCACTACTGGAGCCTCAATTTGACACATTGAAATATCACAAACAATTCACTGGAGTCCACATGACACAACATTTTCACATTAATGGCTGTGACTGATTAATAAAAGGTGCTGCTTTGTTGGTGCCAAGGGAGGAAGAAGCCATCAGAATGACTGTCCGCTCCATCAAGACCCACAGTACATGTAGAACCCTGTTTGTCTAACAGATGGCAACACAGCTGTGCAGGCATGTTCATGTGAAGGTTACCCTTGCACAACAGGCGCCCACTCACAAAACACACCTTGTTTCTCACACTACCTCACTATCTCTCTGCCATGCCTGCCTGTCTTTCTCTGTTTCTTATTCACCCTGGATGCCAATAAGTTATGAGTCCTAAACGACAAAATAGGATCTTTGTCATCACCTGCCAAAATGATCCGTATGTTTTCTGACCTGTTTTCTGCTAGGCAAGTTAAGCTTTGGGAAACACTGTTATCATGGTTATATGATATAAACACTGTTGTCAGGAAACAGGGACACAGTCTCTGGCCTCCTGTGCCACACACTTTGTTGTAGCACGATAATCTCATACTATTTCTGCCTTTGCTTCCCAGACAAATCCTGTCTCCGAGAAATTACATTTATATAGTGCTAGTTTGCAACAACAAATCCGATTTGAAGGGAACATAATGGCTCCGGGATAATTTTTATGATTATCATCATATATATATATATATATCATGGCACATAGAGTGCTTGGTTTTAGTGGCAGACATACAGTAGGTCTACTCTGTTGTGGAAGTACAGCACATGGCACAGAAGCTCCCAGCTGTCAAATGATATAATGCACACTGTTTTAGACTTGTCAGTCCACACAGGCTCTGCTGGGCAGTCGATCTGACACAGGTCTCTCACAGGTCGTCTCAGAGCAGTTGACCAATCAATGTCCATCGGCAGTCAATAAGATATGTCTGCTCTGCTCCTACTGACAGGAAATCAGTTCCATAAATACATGTTCCTTTTCAGGAAATGGACAAAGAAAAATTCATCACTGTTATCTTGAGTTTGTCCAGGCTCCTGTGTGTGATATGTTATTTTTATACATTGATAAAATCAGTGGAGATTGATGTGTGAACCTAAAGTCAGGAATGCCAACACTGCTTAATATGTAGAGTGGCACTGTGAATGCTTTGTTGTCACTCTACGACCCTTGTAATGGTGTGATATCATTCCATGTCACAAAGCTTTTAAAGACTTGACGAGCTTTTATTGCTCATGACTGCAATTGTTGAAGTTTCCATTTAAGTGTATATATGGCACTTATTACACCTTCTATGTAGCCTCATACAATTACTACAAAACCTACAAAGAAAAGATGTCAGCTTGACCTCTAATCTCCAACGAAACCCACAATCAAAATATTCATCATAATAAGAATCAAAATATAATTCTTATTCTTTTTTGAATAATATTTGCATTTGGAAAAGAGAATAAAAAACTTGAATTTCAATTTTGTTGGAGCATACTTATGACTGTTAATCCATAGATGTGTAATATAAATAAAGGACTGCTCACTGCTTTTTATATTGGCATTTGATTGATGCCTTCACCACTGATTGTTAGTGGTACCACTACAAGTGACTGAAAAAATGGCCGTTTGCAGTTTTAAACATCCTAATGAGGCATTTTCTCTTCCTGTTCTGCTGAGAAAGTGATGTGCTTTTACTTTACTCACTGATGGAACAGCAGTACATTTTATTTTATGTAGAATAAGAAAGCAGGAGAAATGCAACAAATTACACTCTGCTCTGGATGCCTATTATTATAAATGAATGCATATTAACAAAATTGTCTCTAAAATAAAAAAAAACAGTTCATCTTGTTTGCATATTTACATGTATTTCATAGTTTACTGTGTTGTTAAATGTGTTCTGATCAACTTGATTATCCTAGTTCATGGAAAACTAAGTTAAATACTGTGTTGTGTGTCTTATTTTCTGAAAGTGGGTCTCTGTTTTCAGACAGAGGTAGATAAAAGCACTCTTCTCATTTGTAAGTGGCATCCTTCGATTGAAATTACATCTGAATTTTTATCATTTGTAGTTAGTGAGCCAATCAGTACTCTGTGATGATCTATATAGAACATATGTAAATAAAGGAGCAGCATTGCTTTCATTATCCATAGTAGAGCTAACCCTGGCTTTATAGTACAATAAGGAAAATGTAACTTCTGAAGAACAATGCTTACTGGGATGCTTAGCTTACCAAAGAAAAACATAACTAACTAATGACAGACTAATGAAAAATGTAACACTGTTCAGGTGACAGTTTGGCTGGAGTTGCTGCAATGTAAACTTTCTCAAATACAATAAAGACCAGGACTGAACTGCTAACATTATCCTAAACTCTCATATTTCCATGACTGGCAACCATGCAAATGACCATCACAGTTCCAGCTCTGAATGTAACCTGTCACCCTGCAAAATAATCTAATGTTAGTTAATGATGTGCTCTACTGCATTTTTTATCAGGTAGGTGTAGGTATAATGTAGGTAGCACACTGGTTAGCCAGACGTGCTACCATTAGAGTAGACAAATGCAGTGTTTAATTGCTCATAATATTCCTTATATTGTTTCTCTTGTGAATCTGGATTGATTAAAAATGAAGCCTCCAAACTCTTTAGGTATGGAGTGTCACTCTAACTCGAGCCCCATGCTCACTGCTTCAGCATGTGGACACATCCAAAGCTTGTCAGGCCTGCTGTGTCTGGTTGCAGTTGCAGAACTATTATTAGGCATTTGCTGATAGGGAAGGGTTTTAGCCTATGGTCAGTTCCTGTCACACACTGGTAACACAACAAGTGATACATAAAGCTAAATCTTATGAAATTCAACACACTGCATTTTATGAATAACTTACGAAAGCAGTACTTATGCTTAAAATGCTATGAACAACAAAAACGCTCAGTAACCTTTGCTGTATTTTCCACAGAGGAGATTAAAGCAGGCACAGTAATCACTAGAGAAGCCACAGGGTCACAACTATTCAAACAAGTCAAAACATAAATGTCACAGTTCTGTGTGTCATCACCACTAATGCACTGTGGAAGTGTATAGAGTGCATCTTTGTCCTTTACACTGAATGGTAAATGGTGTTGCAGGCTTGGTAAAGGCCATGAGTAAATGGATGTGAACCTTGAACATCACCACGGTTCTCATCTCTTTGTGACTGAACCTCTTCTGTCCTCCCAAAGGTCACCTCAGCTTCTCTTCAGCCGGGTTTTCTCTGCCTGGTAACCACAATACTCCCCACAAATTACACTAGGCTTTAACGGAAATCTGTTACGAGATTGGACATTATGCTGAACTTTTCAGCTGAACCCAGCCAGCAGTGTTCATTTCTGCAAATTGGTATATTTCTCCAGTTTTTGAAAATGCGTACCACGCCCACAATTGTCTCCTTTTCAGGAGAAAAGAAGATCAAAAGAAAATTCAAAAAGGTTGCTTCTTCTGGGTTTGCAGGGCTTTTCATTCAGTGTTTCTAGATGCTGTCAATTAAAATGAGTCCATGAGAGAAACTGTCTGTCATCACTGACAGCTCTCACCATGAGGCCTTGTGGGGATTTGCTCTAGAGTGCTGAGAGGGTCAGAACAGTACGGATCAAGTCTGCAATTATTTGGCTAAAGTAAACACATTTTTTCAGGGTTTCACACAGTCTTCTGCAGTGCTGATTCAATTTTTAATATAGCAGGCTGCTCAGAAACAGGACAGCTGAGAGACAAAGGATATAAAAAAGAGATTTGAATTATACATATTATATATTATATATTTTTTTGCAGTGGCAGTGCTTCTTATGTTCGTGTTCCAGCTTTACATATATCCTAGTTTAGCTGTTGATTAATTGGAGTCTCATCAGTGGTTTGGGCACACCTTTTGTTATTCTGTACATCAGTCTGTGTAGTGATTCAAACCAGAATGCTATGTACATGCTGCGGACTCTTTATTGCTCTGAGTTTTTCTAGCACGACGTAGGCAATCTTTAAATTACAACAGATGAGCTGTATAAGTTCTATAGTCTTACTTAAAAGTTGGGAATTTTAAAGGGTTCAGCTAAATAACTAACTAAATCTAATGCTTCTAAGTACTTGCAGTATGACTTGCTTATGTACTTATACTTACATATTTGTCACATTCCTTTTTGTCTTTTAAGTTAGCTTTCATTTCAGTTTTGCATTTGACCCTCTTTTTTTAAACTTACACTTTAAGCTAAATGCATTCCATTACAGTTTATGCACACATCATTTGGTTCCATCGTAATTTGGTTCATTTTGTGAACATAATATTTGTCAATTGTTCCTTTGTTATTTATTAATTTCCACAGTTTTAATAATTATTGCAGAGTCTCTATGAATTACCTTTTTTCCTGCCTGCCGTTTCATTCCAGTTATCTCAGTGTAAGACACAGTCCAGATGCAGCAGCACCTCATGATATAATTGCAAACTGGTATTGAAAAGGAGCGGGGTTATTTATACATATTGCCTCTTGCAATTATGAATTATTGAAAAGCAGGGTCTACACATGAAGGGGTGGTACAGGGAAGTCGGAGATAAGAAGTCCTCATGCTGTGACCGGCATCTCACACACGAATAATAATGAATGATAGCACAAACATTTGGCTAATGTTAAAACATTACAACCGTCCCTCCCTATGGTTCTAGTAAGAACCACCCAGACTACAAAGCAGAGTTTTCCATTAATAAATCTTCCTGGTGTAAAAAGAAAAAAAGAAAAGAAAAGATGATTGAAATTGATTTTTAGGTTTTGAGTGTATTAGGAATTAATGATACAAATGTCTGGGGGAATTAAAAGCTCGTTGGATGAAGCCAAGTGTGGCCATCCATTCAGAGGAGTCAGCCAGGTGTGCGGGCTGTTAAGACGTTCACAGAGGTGTGCTTATTCTGTCAGCCAAGTCTGACGAGTCTAACACCTGCGGCTTGTGGAATATATATAAATATATATATATATTTTTTTTTAACAAATTGCATTATCTTTTGCCAAAATGGTGCAGAGATAATGGGGAAAGGAAACAAATCAGACAAAGGAAGACACAGAGATGCAGAAACAGGAAGTAAAAGGAGTAAATGCATACATAAAATATAGACCATGAGAAGAAATTTTAATCCTGCAAGTCTCATTCCAATGAAAAACTTATCCACTGCTTACTGCAGACACATGCATGTGCCATACACTTGAACTAGTTTCCATTGCATGCATGTTGGTATATCTTATAAGCACGTGCGTCATTAAAAATAGCTTCTTAGCGCTGTTTAATCCTGAGCTTAATTCAGACAATCCTCATGTGATTTCTCACCTGTTCTTTGCATTGCAAAATAGATGCATGTGAATTCATCTAATGATGAATATTATGTGAAAAATCCTCATGGATAGTAATAAGACCATCAAGTGAGTAGTTTTTACCTGAGTGGTCTGAGGACCACAGTGGAATTTTTTCTGATCTGTATTAATGGGATCTTCTACTCACAGGTGTTTTTTTTTTTTGTTGTTGTTGTTGTTTTTTTTAATTAATGTTTTGTGAAAAGATGGATGAGCAAATGAACATTTAGCTGGATGTGTGGATCATTTTATTTTAATATAAGACTGGACTGAGGCACTTGACCTGAAATCATCATGCAGCTGAAGATTTGTAAAGAGGTTAAATCTTACCTGATCATATCAAAATTAAACTGATCATTTGTTGTCTTTTGTTTTTTCAGGTACCCTTTCTATGAACTAACATGGACAAAGTGGTCATCAGTCTCCTGCTTCTGGGAACCGCAGTTACGATGGTCCATACATGTCCAAAATACTGTGTCTGCCAGAACCTCTCAGAGTCTCTAGGGACTCTGTGCCCTTCCAAAGGCCTGCTCTTCGTCCCACCGGACATCGACCGGCGAACTGTGGAGCTCCGGCTGGGCGGGAACTTCATCCTCAAGATTAGCACTCAGGACTTTGCCAACATGACAGGTCTGGTGGATCTAACCTTGTCCCGCAACACCATCAGCACCATCCAGCCTTTCTCTTTCATTGACCTGGAAACCCTGAGATCCCTGCACCTGGACAGTAACCGGTTGACTGAGCTAGGAGCGGATGACCTCAGAGGGCTGGTCAACCTGCAGCACCTGATCCTCAACAACAATCAGCTGAGTCGGATCTCCAAAGCAGCCTTTGATGACTTGTTACTGACACTGGAAGATTTGGATTTGTCATATAATAACTTGCGCAGTGTGCCTTGGGAAGCCATCCGAAAGATGGTCAACCTCCATCAGATGAGTCTGGATCATAACCTCATCTCCTTCATTGCTGAGGGGACTTTTACAGATCTGGATAAACTGGCCCGTTTGGATCTCACCTCCAACCGTCTGCAAAAGCTCCCTCCAGACCCCATCTTTGCACGCTCCCAGAGCAGTGTTGTGATGAGCACTCCCTACGCACCTCCGCTTTCTCTAAGCTTTGGTGGAAACCCATTGCATTGCAACTGTGAAGTTCTTTGGCTTCGAAGGCTGGAGCGTGAGGATGACATGGAAACCTGCGCTTCTCCTGCAAGTCTAAAGGGGCGCTACTTTTGGTCTGTTCGTGAGGAGGAGTTTGTTTGTGAGCCCCCTTTGATCACACAACATACACACAAGTTGCTTGTGTTGGAAGGCCAGACAGCTAGCTTGCGCTGCAAAGCTGTTGGTGATCCCATGCCAACTGTGCATTGGGTTGCTCCTGATGACCGTTTGATCAGCAACTCCACCCGAGCAACAGTGTATGAAAATGGCACCCTGGACATTACAATCACCACATCCAAGGATTATGGTACCTTTACTTGCATAGCTGCTAATGCGGCTGGAGAATCTACAGCCTCCATTGAACTATCAATCATTCAACTCCCCCATCTGAGTAATGGTACAAACCGTACCACACAGCCCAAGTCTGGGCTTTCAGACATAACTAGCTCTACCAAGATAAGTAAAGGGGAGCCTAAACCTCTGCCAGAGAAGGTGGTGTCTGTATCAGAGGTGACCGCTGTCTCTGCTCTGGTCAAATGGACTGTTAGCAAATCAACTCCAAAGGTCAAAATGTTTCAGCTTCAGTACAATTGTTCCGAGGATGAAGTCCTCATTTACAGGTAAGAACAATTAAAGAAACTCATTTACATCCAAGTAGGAGCTGAGACCTATCTGGTCAAAGTCATAAATTAAACCCGAGGCATAATCTTTAACTTCAGAATAGTCACTGCTCAGCTTCTTGAGTCAATTGCTAATTGTTTGCTGGGTGAGCACTTGCGACAGTCAATTTGTTTGAAGTGTTACTTGGAGATCAACATCCATTTTTCCTAATCCTTTTTTCCTTAAATTGAGAACTGGTGGGGATGCTGCTTTCACATTTTTAAGAAACCCTAAGTGAAATCCTCACCCTGAACCATTAATTAGAAATCCAAGAAGAAAAAGGATTATAGGCCCTCATTTTAATGTATCCTTCTTAAGATGCTCAAGTCCATAAATGTAAGCTTGGAGAATGCAGCTGGAGATCTTTGGGCTGTGTGGAATCTATTTCCTATGTCAAACGAGACAGCGAAGGCAGTGACATTAAAACCAGATAATTGAGCTGGAAATATAGAAAACAGCCTCACCCTCTAACATTAAATCAATCTGGGGACATTAAAAAGGACCAAATATCCTGGGCTGTGTAGTAAGAACAAACAAATAAACATGTTTTTTTTGTTTTTTGTTTTTTTTATCAGTCCTGTTTGTCAATCTATCACATTTTCCATCCATCCATCTTCTATACTGCTTAATCTGTCAGAGTCGCGGGGAGCTGGAACCTATCCCAGTTGACTATGGGCGAAAAGCGGGGTACACCCTCAACCAGTCAATTGCAGACCACACACGCACACACTCACACCTATGGCCAATTAGTAGCCAGTTAACCTAATGTGCATGTTTTTTGGGATTGTGGGAGGAAGCTGGAGTACCCGGAGAGAACCCACACAGGCACAGGGAGAACATGCAAACTACGCAGGTTCGACCGGTGACTGGACCAGTGCTAACCACTGCACCACTGTTCCGCCCTGCAACACATTTTATCTAATTTAAACAATTTCTTTTTTCTTTTTGTATTTGCTGCATACATCATATCCTGCTCTTTTTGAATTAAGTATTCCTTTAGGCTCTAGTGGCTCAGTCCACATAAACACATTGATGAATCCTTCCAGAGAATTACTGCCCTAAGTATGCTAAAGATGGTGCTTGCTGCATCAGAACAGTCTGAAAATTGGTAAAGTGGCCTGTCGTGGATAGCAGCTTCCTCCAACCCTGACAATTAACGGTATATCAGCATCTCATCATGAATTAGCAGCAACCTGTCCAATAAATTTTTCTGTGCAATAAATCTGCACAATGTACCTGTAGTGTGCATTCCAGCAAGATCTATTTAATGAAAGATAATTGACAGAATATGGGAAGGCAAAATGGCTGGTTATTAGCTGGGAATATGAGATTTGAACTGTACAGAGTAATGAATAAAGATATTACTTTGTTCAAACACTGTGAATTCAACTCACCATCTCTGTGAATTCAATAATAAGGTGTTCATCTGATTTCCATGCTTGCACACCCTGTGCCAGTTTGTCATGTCAGGGAAAAGAGAACAATATGAATTTTCAATACCTTTTTTTCTCTTCCCAGTGACAGAAACATTGGATGACTCATCCATGTTTCTAGCAAATGCTTTATTAGTCTTCTCTATTGTATACAAAATTGCAAACAAAACACTGATGTGTACTTTGTAAACAACTTTTTTTTTTCTGTTTACTGATTCGCAGCATCTAAATAATTTCCTGGTAAAGTGAAAATTCTTAATGACAGTCCTAATTTTGTAAAATCTCATTGCTCAAAAATAGAACTTAACTTATATATTTATTTGTTTTGAGTGCTAGTTTGAGACTTTGAGACTTTACATCCCTATTATTTTGTTACTTTCTCGTTTGGTTAGTAGCCTTTTAATCCTTAATAGCGATTGATGATGGTGATTTTTCCAGTGTAGCCTCACTGTCCTGAGTGCTTACTCTAAAATTGTCCTTATCGTGTGATTTGATGCTTTAAAATGGTTTCTGCTTCTTAATCAGCGTACATGGAACATAGTTTATATACAGTAGTAAAATGTCCTAAAGCAATAGATTTATGCACGCTTATAAAATAATGCCTGTGCAGTCCTTTTGCATGTCAGACAACAAATTAGGAGCTGGATGGAAAAGATAATGTGCACAGGGAAGCCAACTACTGTTTTTGAATTAATATTGATATGACTTCATTGCCTGCACATGCACACCTGCTGTGGTTTAGTTGGCTGACACGGTTTCCCAGGGCACTGCCCGCGCTCAAGAAATGGCATGATTAAAAATCAATCAGAGCCATGTGGGGGAGGAGAGAGATTGCATGAGTTCTCTCGAACACGTGAGGCAACGCAGCTTCTTCTTGGTTATGGAAAAAGGCAATTAAGGATGAATAATCGACTGCAGCCCCGCTGGTGTCTGGGCTCTGTGGTGGAGGAGCTTCAGATGGATCAAAGCTTTGGATGCATGTACTGTAGGAGAACAGCAAGCCAACAATAGATGGATGACTGAGAATTTCTTTCATAGATAACTACCAATATGGTTATGATAATTATTCTTATACATTTATTGATCCTCCATGGTTTCTAGCTTAAGTAGCAGTGATTCTCAATCTTCTTTGTGAGAGGTACCCTGACAGGCCTAGTACATAAGTTTAAGTACCATTTCACTGACACCACCATGTCCTACATGTGTTTTTCTCTATTTATTTTACCACTATTGATTATATGAAAGTGGATATTGTTACAATTACTTTTCAAACAAGACATAGTAATCCTGGAGGCACTGATACTTAGCCTGGTTCTCTTTTTTCAGTAGGTTTGGTCACAGTTTCAGCCTTGCTTTCGCCATTTGGAGTGGCAGAAGTTGAACATTTCATCTCACCATTTATTTGTGTATTGCATTTAGCTTTCTATTTCAACCCCTGGTTGGGAAGCACTGATGTATAGTATTTAGTGGGTTACTGTTTAGTGAGAAAAAAAAAGCTTGTCCAACCAAAGGATAACTGGATAATTGATGCATTCACAGCCCTATTTCACGTCAAAAATGAAAACAAATGCTTTCAAAAATATTAATGCATAGTTACATTCAGGGAAAGTTTCTTATGGTTGTGGCAAATTAACTATGGCTAAGGAATGTTTCAGGTTAGGCAACTGAAACACTTGGTTAAGGTTAGAATATGGTTTGCCTTTGATTAAAACTCTGAAGTTGAAGAAAGTGTTAATGGGACTCCCTTTGTAGATATGGCATAGGTTTTGATATTTAGTCGAACATCTGATTTTTAGCAGGTGGTAATTCTATCTCCACTTTAAGTATGCTTACATTCTTAGATTTTCAGAGTGATGACTGGCCACACAGGTACGATGAAAATGGAGTTAATCCACTTATAACCCTATTTCGCCATGTGTCTTTATTGAACAGGACATTACCAGCCAGCAGTCGCTTTGTTTGCATTCATTCATTCATTCACACAACAATCTGTGTCTAGAAAATGTCTAGGAGAAAACACAGACAGCCAATGCTGACTAATCACAGGTCTTGAGGTCCCCACGTGGCATCTCATTAGCCACCGCAAGCCTGAAGTGTAGTTACTTTTATGAGGCAGTACATGTCAATTATGATGTGTTGTGCAAAACTGTGGAGGCAACACATGTAGCTGCAGCTGGTAAGGCGAAAGCCTTTAACACAGAAATATAAATTCAATTTAAGGTTAGGGAAACATCATGATTACAGTTGCTGAAAAGGCAGTAAATCTCTGACATGACAAACTCTGGCCTGCTGTAGTCCTGCTACTCATCCATTTACCACCCTGCCTTCTGCACCCTAACTTGATGCCTGACCACATGCACAAACGTGCACACTGCAGTGGACAATAACTCGAATTTGTCCGATAAGGGTGTGATTCCTAAAGATGCTGGGCTGTCCTTACTGTGCCTCCAAATGGCCCACTTTAATTTGACATTTCAATGATGTTCCACTCTGTTGTGAAAAAAAAGTGGTCTACAGAGTTAACTACACAAAAGAGAGAGCTAACAGCAGCAACAGTGACAGAATTGATCTAACTCCTTCAAAATGGCATTTACAAATCAGCTTGTGTAAGGTTTAGTGTAATTGCAGTATGTTTGACTAGTCAAGCACTGCAAGACACAACGCATCAAGACAAACTACAGTAATGTAATACACTAAGTGCATGCTTTGAAGGATAAAATTTAAATGTGTTAACTCTGTTCCATTGCCAAGTCCTGTACATAGTTTACATACTGTCAGGGGTATTTAAATCTCTATCATAGAGTAATGTGAAAACTCCAGTACTTAATTAGACGTCCCTGCGATTTACATTCAAGACGGATGAATTTGATGGATAAAAGCTGTACATTTACAACAAAACAATGTTGGTTTTTACAGCATTTCATTGATTGGCAATACATCTTGAACACTTAACATAGTGCAGCATTGACTTTCAGTTTCAGACAAAAGCAGTGTGGCTTAGTTAATCTGTCATATTTAAACATCTGGCACAATAACAGAGTTGAAACAACTTAATGAGTGTTAAATGAATTCTACTCGAAATTACATTTAGCCAAAACAATATTCAGAAAGTGGCCATTCAATACTTATCTCATTACTATTGCTTCATGCATATCAAATGGAATAATACTGAGACCAAGGAAGTCATCTTTCTGAATTACTCTGTGCATATAAATAGCTACTTACCATGCTTCATTTAGGCTATTTCTTTGATCTGCCCCAACAAACTAAGCCAGTGTTACTTTTAAAATACAGTTCTCTAGCCTTGTCTTGAACTCCCACAGCAAGAGTATTGTTAATGGTGTCTCTTTTTGTCTCTTTTTATTCTTGTAGGATGATTCCCATGACTAACAGAGCCTTCGTAGTCACAAATCTTGTCCCAGGAATGCAGTATGACCTGTGTGTCTTGGCCATCTGGGATGACACTGCCACCACCCTCACTGCCACCAACATTGTGGGCTGTGTCCAGTTCATGACCACGGAGGACTACCCGCAGTGCCAGTCTCTTCACAGTGGATTCCTGGGGGGCACCATGATCCTGGTCATTGGTGGCATCATAGTGGCCACGCTGCTGGTGTTCATCATCATCCTTATGGTGCGCTATAAGGTGACCAGTGGTATCCAGACTAACAAATTACCCACTGTGAGTAACACATACTCGCAGACCAATGGGGGGTTAAACAGGTTCAATGGTGCCCCGCCACAGGTCAAGTCTACAGTGGTTGTAATGCGTGAGGAAATGGTAGAGTTCAAGTGTGGATCCCTCCAGAGTAGCCTCTCCTCCTCCTCCTCCTCCTCCAACTCATTAGACAGCCAAGCAGGAAGAGGGGCTGCCGACCGCTACACCATGCAAGGCAGTGAATGCAGCACCCTGCCCAGCAGCAAATTCAGGAGGCATGGGCACAGCGCCAAAGCACGGCCAAACCTGGACCACCTTTTAGGGGCTTTCACCTCACTGGAGCTACGAGGTGCAGCGCGGGACAACCAAGCGACTTCTGGACCCTCCACCACTTCCAATGCTATGATGACGGTGGCTGTGCCTCCACCGTCCGATAAAGAACCCCTGCTAGGAAGGGCAGAGTCCACCACCATGCTGGGACGTCTCCTAGGGTTGCCCCAGGAGGGTAAGCCCAAGAGGAGCCACTCATTTGACATGGGTCATGTGGGGGCAACACAGTGTCGCAGCAGCTACCCTCGCAGGATCAGTAACATCTGGACTAAACGCAGTCTGTCTGTTAATGGCATGCTGCTGCAGTATGATGACAGTGACGACGAGAAGCCCACTTTTGAGAGCTCTGAGTGGGTGATGGAGAGCACAGTTTGAGTGCCGCTGGTCTAACTGTGAGGTCCATGGCCAAACAATGAATCTATATTGGAAACTAAATTCGGAATATGAGTGCAGAGGGAGGAATGGTCCAGTGGGAATCCAGCTTTTGGTATTGCATGAAGTTCATCCATGTGAATACTGCCTAAGTAATTATGTACGAAAAGACACTCAAATCGATTGATTCCTGGCCATGATCTCAACTCTCTGACAGTCTCGAACTGTATTTGAAAAATTGTTCCTATTTGAAACAACACAGAATCTCGGATTGTGCAGATATATGTTCCATGTGGAATCATTCCCAATCTACAGGGCACGTGATGGAATATTTGAGAAAAAGGAAGAAAAAGGAAGACAAGAAGTTCAAAGTGGATTTACTACGTCTTTATCAAAAGAACGCTGAGAAGATTTGCCTCGACTGTGGTGAACTGACTGCGCATCACAATGTCATGGATCCTCAGCATGAAATGGGACTGCTGCAACAGTAGAGAGAAGGACCAGAGGAGAGAATAGAAAATTAAAACAAAGTCATTTTTATTTTCATCTGAGTTTTTCTATCATTTTTACTATTTATTATTTGAGGTGATTCATCAGCAGGCAGAGGTACAGCTCTGTAATGAAGTTGTCGTCAGTGAGGACCAAACACGCACACACATAGACGCTACAGTGCCCCGTCACATACAGCCATTTCACATCATTTACTTTCAGTCAAATTTCAATCAGTCACAAACTGATTACATGACACATTTTGAAATAACAGGCCTATTCTCTAGATATCCGAAACACAAAACCACAACAAGCCAGTCTTGTATTTCTACCTCAGGTTATGTATCATATGAGGTTATCAATATATGAAAGTGAATGGAAATACAACAATATCTAAATGTACAAGATGGATCACAAACACAAAACGTTTCTTAGTTGCTTCAAATAAATATTTAATTTCCAACCAATCAAATTCAGTTTTCAGCTCAGGTTGAAATTCTGCTACAACAAAATGTTGTTCTGAATGCTTTGATACTTTCCCCATTGGTCTGTGCTGGTGACAGTGGTCCCTGTAGGCTAAAAGGTCATTGATGTAAACAGAGTGTTCACTCAGGGTATGGTTTCAGATGCTATCAGCACATATTACAGTAGCCAGATGTGAATGGTCTTTAAAATCCATCAGGCCCACTTAATCATTTGCTTAAACCCACAGTGAGATGTATTATTCAGCTGTAATTCTCTTTAAGCAAAACAAACAAGGGAGGACGACAGTTACTCATTTAGCCAGGTTAAATAGCGGAATGAGTCCAAATTGACGTTTATTAGCCTGATAAAGGTCATTATGCTGCTTAGGTGAGGATGTTAAGTGGAGAAAAAGGGGGAGAAAGTTATTGAGGGCCAGCTGAAAACTCTCTGGAAATCAATTACATTAGATTGTATAATACAGAACCTTTGTTGGTTTATGTATTATTTGAATTGATTCATCAGAGCAATCATTTATCTGCCATTCTCTTTTATACCAGGCTGTACATTGCAGTAAACTACTTAGTGATCAACCAAGACATCCCCACACATTTTGATGCCTTTCTCAGTACCCTGTTGGTCTCTGCTGCATTTCAAGATGTGGGGTGGTCATCTTTTCTTTCTTTTTTTTATTATTATTGTTTTCTTCCCTAGGTGTACTGTTCTGTATATTGGCATTTTTTTGTACAATATCTGGGTGAGAATGTAAAGGGGGGAAAATCGTGCAGTAGTACTTTTATTTTCATGTGAAGCAAACAGTGAGAAGGTGCTTTACTGTGGTGTACCAACTTGGTCATTGTTAGTTGGCTAACTGGAGTGGTATTTTACATCATACAGCAAGTAGAGAGGAGTGGAGGACTGGCTGCTTTTAAAGGGTCAATTCACCCAAATTACAACCTCTAGCTGTAATTGCTATGTAGATAATGCTGGTTTTATTTGCTCAGGTTTTGAGAGACATGTTTCTATCAGATTTCTACCTTTACTGAAATATAGTGGGGTTAGGGTGTACAACATGACAGTGTGAGACAATATTTGTCAAATGTCAGAGATTTTGCCACAATGTTCATGCCATAGTAGCTTTCCCTTTAATATCTCTGAGTGGATAATTTTGCAAATCAACAAGACTATCTTGGATAATTGAAGAATAAGGATGGAATGATTATACATACATTTTTCTTATTGTCAGTAAATACTATACACAAGCCAAAAATGATGTATTATATAAAAAAATGTGTATTCATCTGCAGCTGAAAATAGTCCCCAACAAATATACAATTTACTCTCGTTAATAACATTTCCTAAAACAGCAGAGCCCAGCTGTTTTAGGAAAGGACTGGACTTGAGAATGAGTGCAACCTTTATGATTATGTTGTTGTTTTTGGTCTTTTCATTTGTTGATAATAAGAAGACAACAGAATATTTATTTATTTATTACTTGTTTATTTTTCAGGGACAAATACATGAGAACATTGCTTTGTAAAAATATACAAAGTATATGCAATGCATACAGGTTTCTAGCCGTATCCTTTCATCTGTCTGATATTCTATTTAGTGATCAGGTTAAAAAAAAAAAAAACACCCCTCTCTGGTCTTTTATCCATAAACAGCTTTTCAGTTGATTTCGCAGAAATCACAATGCCTATTGATATTCCTATATAAAATTATATACCCACTGTCAGACTACACTAGAGAGCTATCCACAAAATGCCTTGAGGATTTTGAGTTTATGATTCAGCACGCCTTTTGGAATGAAGTATAGGAGGAAAGAAAATTCAAATCAAACAACTCCTTTTAAACTCAACATAACTTCTAAGGGAAATCTATAAGAAATTACAGACCCATAAATTACAGACTTACAACAACTAACAGTTTTCTGTGAAAGGAAAAGGTTCCACTGAAAACTGTCAACAACAAAGTCTTTGAGTGATGGTCTTTGAGTCATCCCCATCCACCCCTTTTATGCTGGGGTGGAGGCAATTATCTCAAAGACATCTCAAAACCTGAAAAAATGCAACTAAAACTATCTTGATGGCTTGATTCCACAAAGAGTAAATGGAAAAAAAAAAAAGTTATTTTCTGTAATTTGGGTGAACGGACCCTTTAACTTGCTGTCTCTACTTGTGGCATCATGTAACAATGCCTTCTACTCTGCTAACTAAGAACGCCATTTAAGTGTGTACTTGACTCGACATAGTCATGATTCTCACCTGAGGTTCTAGGAAAAAAAAAACAAGAAAAAAAAACCTGTTTCTGTGTGAAAACATTTTGCTACAAGAGAATATAAAAAACTGATTAATTCCTATGAACCAAACCGGCTCTTCTGTGTTTTCTCTTCTTGTGACATCTCATTGATACGCAAATTATTTCATGTGCCTAGGATTAGATTATTAATTACATCTTTCTGAGCTAATACAGCTGCCTTATTGTTCCTATCCACAAAGTACAAAGTAGCTGATGGAGTGCCCTTCCTCCTTTGTTGTCTCTGTTTACCGTGGATGAGCCAAGGGTTTTCCTCCTGAGGTCCAGCTGCTGTAATAAGGCCAGTCGCTGCTGACTCACCTCAGCACTGCCCTTATTACAAATCACCTGTACATGCAGCTCCTGGCCAGAGCCCATAATAAGGTCTTAATTCATATAATCTGTCAGGAAAGATGCTTACTGCAGCACAGAGTAAATATAATCTCCACAAGGGCCAACCGATACATGATAAGACAGCGATATGCACCTGCTGACAGCTCAGGAGGAACATGGCCGCTGGATATTGAATGTAGGTAGGTTGTTATTATCAGGCTTTGTGCTGTCCTGATAAAGAAGATATTCAAATCAAAGCAGATATATTTGTCGAAAAATAAACGTGTGTATTGAAAAGTCATTTGACAGCAAAAACAGTTTTATAAAAAATAAAGAAGTAGGTAGACTTCCTTTATCAGTGTAATGTTCACAGCAGTGGCTGAATCAGCTTTTTGTGTGTGAGCAGGTGAGAATCGCTCACCTTTCTTAATGCAAAAATGCAGCTTTCAACAATGCACCTCTGAAAGCAAAGCAGAGTATCAGTTTAAACAAAAAGGTATATTTACTAAGCCTGTCGCAAATAAGCATCACAGGCACAAAATTTTGTTTCAATTTCACATGTTACTTACTAAGACTGAAGTTTACCATGAGCCCAACTGCAGCTTATCCGACTGGCATAAAGGGCTGCTAAATAAGACCTGAAACCTCTTCTGGCTGCCTCAATATTATGGAAGCAAATAGGTAAAGCCAAGGATTTATGTATTGCTCCTTTTTTTGCTTTGTGTTGGGGTTCTGAATCAAGAGCCTCAATAAAGCTCCTTAATTTTGACACATCTTTAAATTTCTCTCTCTGTCACACACTTACTGACTTTACCTCACTTTAGTGTCTCTCACACTCTCTTTATTTGCATCTGAAAAAACAGTGCAGCAGATTTTACACCTGCATTTCTCAGACATTAAATTTCAGACCCAGTCTCCTCTGCTGTAGAGGTCAGCCTTTGATCATAAATTAGGGGCAGCAGCTATTTGTTCAAGTTTACCATTCCTTACGGCAAAGATTTTGTGCATCTGAACATACATATTGCATAAGAGTAAACACAATATCTAGCATTGCTGCTTTTCAACCATTTTACCTGCACAAAGCCGGCCCATTAGTAAACAGGGACAAATGCAATTTAGTTGTTTAAAGCCTAAAAGGACTGACCCTAAATATCTCCTAAGAGTCTATAACCAAGTTAGTGGCTCTGTAAGGCTGGTAAATGCTAATGTTTAGCAGGTATGACGCGTACCATGTAAACCAAATTAGTCTAATGTGTTAGCATGCTAACATTTACTAATTAACACTGTACAAAATGCACAGCTGAGGCATTCTTGCGGTGAATGCCTCAGGTGAAGATGCGAAATAGTCTGGAATACCTGGTTTTCTGCATTAATTGGTTGTAAAATAGACAAACACAGTGTGCTTAAGCTAATAAGACACAATTACAATCTTTCATGTGTTTACTGAACAAACCAGTTAAAGGTCCCATATTGTAGAAAGTAAGATTGCCATGTCTTTTTTGAACATAAAGCAGGTCAAGGTGCTCTTTAAATACTGTGAAAGTATCAAAATACTCAGTCCTTGAAAAGATGCACAAAGCCTGCATTCACTTACTGTTCCTTAAAATGAGTCATTTTTTACATAATTTTATTATGTTGTGTGCCACAACAAATCAGTCCCCACCCTCATCCATGCCCCCAGTATGGCCCACTCAGACCCACCCTCCAATCAAGAGCCTTCCACTCTTGCTGTCCCAGCAGCCTGATCACCCATTTTCCTGATGTCCCCAATGGTCTTGGATTCTGCTGCTGTGAGGGTCTAGCAGCAAAGGAGTGTGGCCAGTCCACCAAAGGAGAGCTGGAGGCAGGGGCAGTATCCTCCACCTCTTCTGTATTAGACCTGGATACTGCAAAACTGTGTGTTCTCAGAAAACAGTCAGCCAATCAGAAGAGATAAATAGAAAATAAAATGCCCAGTTTTCGCTTGAGCTCCAGAGAGAAATGTGAGAGACGAGATGTAAAACTACATCAAGATGTTTTTTGATACTTAAACCCACAAACATATCTTCTTGTGGGTACCACAACTTCAAATAAAACAGCGTAAGAGTGTACAGTATGAAACCTTTAAACGTTCACAGTGCAGTGGAAAAAGTAGATGAACAAATGATTCCAGTATCTGTGGACCAGACCTGCACAACGTTCAGGAGGAATTTTGCACCATTGTTCCTACAGAGTTGCTTCAACTCAGCTGTATTCCTAGGATGTCTGGTGTGAACAGTTCTCTGAGCTCATTCCACAGCATCTCTGTTGTGTTAAGGACTGGGATCTGACTGGGCCACACCTAAAGACAGTTTTTAAGCATTTGAAGTCATTCTGTAGTAGATACTGCCCACCTATATGGAGAGTAGCCACAGAACTCATCATCATTTCTACTGATGAATATCCAAACTCTTTCAAACGATGTTGTATCTTTCCAGCTTAATACAGATCAGCAATCCTTGATCATAAGTCTTCTGACAACTTTTTTTTCATGAGCCATGGTTCACATCAGATGTGGGGTTTGTATACTTTTCCCAACTCACTCTGTGAGTAATGTATTCAGTAGGGACAAGAACAAGATAATGATTTGTGTGGTATTAGTTAAAATAAATAGTGTTTGATTCACCCTTGAGTCATCCTCTGGGCACCATGAATATATGTACCTGGTTTCATGGAAGTCCATCTAATTGTTGTCACAACATTTCACTAAAAACCAAAAAGTCAAACTCGTATGGCACTACAGAAAAAGTCAGAGGATCACCACATTTTAGGTTCATCCTCTGAGGTTCCTGAATGTCTGTACAACTGTAACAATCCATCGAGTAAATGTTGAGATATTTCAAAAGATAATAGAAAAAGCCAATTGAATTCAAAATCTGTACCAAATTTCATGGCGATCCATCTGATAGTTAGCCTCACTGTTACAGTCTGAAAACTGTTGCTATTTTCAGTTCATTCCAAGTTAAACACCATATACAAGAGAAAACAATCTTTTTTTTGGCATGAGGCAACTGATTTGGCAAGACTCCTGCACACACATACAGATTCAGTGTCATCATTTGAGTGGAACCACGGGTTTGATATCCTGTCTGTCTGGACAAATCATTATAACATTCTTTGTTAACAACAGACGCATACAGAAAATGAACAGCAGATTTGTTGACTATTGTTTGTGATCTGACTGCACTGTCCACTGGGAATGTTCATACTAATTATCTTGCTACTCTCTTATCTCTGACCTTCACTGCCTGTGTTGTATTCCAAAAAATACAACAAAGTTTTGTTTTGCAGGGCACTAACCCCTTTTAGGTTTTGTGAAGTACTTTTTTTCTTTTACTTTCAAGCAGCTTCAGCGCAGTAGAAGGCCCACAATGCATCTAGCCATCATTTTTATGCCTGAACAGGGCCTGCAGCAATGCATTTTGTCTTTTTATAGAGGCAAAGCGGGCAAAATTGGAGGTCATGACAAAAAGTTTGCATGGGGGGACTCTCATATTCCCCATGAAAGTGGGTGTCCATTACAGAGAGCTGTATAAAAGCAAACCTTATCTACAGTCTGCTTCTGCAGACTCATCAGCACTTTCATGGATATTCTTTAGTCCCAGAGTCCTATATTAATAACCTCATTATTAGAAATGCCTGAGGGAAACACTGACTGGATGTGGGGTTTGTTTATTTCAAAGACAAAGTTGTCTGGGCAGAGAAAAAGTTCTACACCGGGATTGGAGAATGAAATTTGAGCCTGGCAGAGTTTATTCTGTCTCGTATCAGAGTCGGTATCCTCTCGCTCAGTCTTAATAAGTATCCCATCTGCTGTCACTCTTTCTCTCTCCCTGTAACTAGCAATTAAGTGAAACCTGCTGGATGGTGTAGTAATGTGTCAGAATGTAATAAAATGCTCCTGTGGATGGCTAGAAAATGCAGTCACCGCATTATTACATTAACAGTCATTTATGCTGTTTTCCCATAGGGGTGTCACATATTTTTTAACTGATAATGTAATTCCAATCCAGATGCACACGTGTGCCATCTTGAATGAATAATATTGCAGTATTTGTAGTTATTTTAGTGACTATGTTCACCGCTGTGAGAATTAGTGGTGGAAGATGATCCTTTATTTGAACAAAAGTATGAATGATAAAATGTAAAAAATACTCAATTCAAGCACTCAGAATTTGAATTACAGCTGAACTAATCAGTATTTCTTAAATCAACAGTGGATTGAATAATAATGTGTAAGATGAAGGGGGTGTCTTGTCGTGACAGTAAACGTGGAAAAATACAACTCATCTTCCTTTGGTTTCCTTCAGTTCTCCAGGGACTTTTAATGTCTTTCAGTGCATTGTTTTGTTAGGAGAAGACAGTCTCTCCCACTTCCCTTGTGTTTCTGCTCTTTTCCCTCCCTGCTGTTTTTTGTTTGTCCCCTGTTTGCGTTGTTTTTTGTCCTCCTGGTTGTGTGTATGTGTGTGTGTGTGTCTAGGTCTGGGTGTGGTCGACCTAGTTTTCTGCTTCCCTCCACATCTCCTGCTCACCTGCTGCAAATCACCTCATTAACCACACCCTCAACCAGCAGTATAAAGACACCTGTCCTTCATTCCTCACCACAGACTGTCAGTTCACTTCTGTGGTAACTGGGGGGTGACTCTCTTTAAAGCTTGGTCTCAGATGCTTATTCTAGTTTATGCTCTGCCTCAGGTTCACCCACACCTGCTCCTCAGTCTCCTCGCCATGCTCAGCCCCGTCCCTGTTGCTGCCTTGCTCCTTTAGATTATTCTCCAAGCCTGCTCCCTGGTCACTATTTCCAGCCTTCCTGGTTCTGTCCCTGACCCAGATCTAGACTACCTGCCTGCTAGCCCAAAGTCCTTACCATCTTTTACAGTTAAACTGCCCTTGGTTGAATTCTAATCAGCTTGTGTGTCTGAGTCCTGCTCTTGGGTCCTGAAGAGACTTTGTTGAAACCTGATCAGTGTTGGTTTATTGTTCTGATTCCGTTTCACTGCTCTCATCAGCCACCAATGAGCCAGTGTCACCCAAAGAACTCTATACACCAGATGATTAACAAGTATATAGTGAATAGACAGGGGTATATTAGCAGATTAAGAGCTACATGAGTTTTTTTTTTTTTCAAGTTACCAAATAATTAGTAATTATAGCTGTCAAATAACTGTAGGAAGGTGTAAATATAAAGTTTGCACAGTTTTTTTCTATCCCCCTCACTGATTGATATCTTAATTATGCAAAATATCAACCTTGTGAGTTTTCTGAATTAGAGGAAGAGATTCATGCGATTCATGCGACTGATCAACTTTCCCTCCTGTGATGCACCTCCATTGTGCCTGAGCTCCTCTAAACTTTTCCATTCAGGGGAAAGCTTAGAGGAGCCACTCACTGTGAGCCTTGTGTTGCATTCACACCTCTCCACCTCAAGTGATTCATTTTTCACGACCTCCATCTTCTCATCTCTCCTCCTGAAAGTACAGCATGTCCAAGCTCAAGGACTCCCGCAATATTTTGAGCTTGACCCTTTGTTCACCTTATACGTGAAGAGAGATTTGGCACTGAAATCACCTCTGTCTGCTGTGTATAGCTCTGTCCAGCGTGTTAGTACCAGCTACCAAGTGTCACCAAAAGGCAACTTGCGAAGTTTCATAAAACTGAAACATAAATCTCCTGTCAAATAGCCTTATCAGGGAACACACGTTGCAATAAGTTAAAGTCTGTATGTGTACAGGGTTTTAAACTTTATCTTTTCTGGGGTGCAGTTATGCACCAGCCAACACTGCCTGTGAGTACTTGCCTAATTTCTTGCTTAATACATCATTCACTCAGCAGCTGATCACAGCAATCTGACTAAATGTGTTTACTGAATGTACCCAGGGGGAGGATAAAGTAAAAGTCAAATTTAAATTCTTGCCATGCAGAGTTGAAAAGCTTCTGGAACGAGCACTGAAACACTGGACTCTGTGGAAACTCTTTGAATCACAGTGAAACAGCATTTGGACACCATCTTGCTTTCTGAATTTCACGTGTTTCCTTTTGAAACACAGAAGAAATCCAGGGACAAAATGTTCCACAGCTCAAATCAGTGGGATACCAGTTCACTTTGAGAGAAGCAGAGAGGAAGGATCATTCAAAAATCTGTCACAGATTGACATGAATTAGATTAAAATATATACTGACAGAAATATTTGCAATTACGGCAATAAAACATTTTACTTAAAGCTACACTAATTAATGGATCATGGGAGAACTGCCATTGTCTTTTTACTTTACATAAAAGGACATAACTGAAAAATGAAATGTTCAAAGATAGTCCAGATGCTTGCACTGTTTCCCTCTTGTATAGGAAAGACTATACATCATATTAGCTGAGGATTATGCTAACGGGTCCATTATTGATCCTCAACAGTGTGATGTATCAGTGAAAACTTCCAGTTAAAGCACCCATTGACAAGGTCATAGAAAGAGATACATTTTCCAAATCACACGGTGACCATGAAAAATAAATATTTCTGAAGTTTTATTTGAAGGGGAAAAAGTAATGTTATGTATTGATTCATGTCTGAGCTGTACCTCACACAGTGAGCACCGAATAATGTAGCTCAGTATGACATCTGAAGCACGGCATGATGCATCTCAGCAGCTCACCTCAGCTCACCTCTTAGCAGAACATTGTGTAAATGTCACTCAGTAAATAGAGCAGAGGAAGAGTGTGTGTAACCTTGAACCGCTTCTGTCCCGTCCCCAACGTGACGGTAACCACCTCCGTGTCATCCAGCTGGTTGGGATGATGAATGGGACTAAATTATCGCATCCAACTGTAGCAGGTATATGTGGTAAACTTGTTTGCAAATTTCATGCATAAAAATTGCCTCTGTAATTGAGGAGAGAGATTTTCTTTCTCAACAACAAGCATTATGAATATTTTATGGCTCACTTTCAAGTTGTAAATGGTCCAGGAAATAAGCTACATCCACAAATTGTATTAACTGAAATTATATTTTTCTCAGGCCTATCTGCCAGGTAAGCAGTCATCCTCTGGTTATATCTTTTTTGTTTGCCTTTACCAGTGTGAAAATTGGACTGAGACCAGCAACGATTCAGATTTATTCTGGTGTTTTCACATTTTCCCAAAGAGGAAAATGAGCAGGAAAATGAATTTGAAGCAGTGTGTTTGATGTGCTCAGGTGAGATGAGACGTATTTATACCGTGTACTCTCATTTGTTTTCCCTGTGATTTTCCTTTTTCGTATGCCCGGTTTTCATAGAATCATTGATAATAGTTCATATTTCATCAAAATTGACTTATGGCCAGATTCTGACTTGACATCTGTATTTACCATGAAAAATACAAAAATGTCATTGTTTCTGTGAAAACAACTTGTGAATTTAGCAGCAAGAACAAGACCCAGATGGAAAAATTTGTTTGTGTGGTTAAGTTACCTTTAAAACACACATTAAAATGTAGGTTATTAGGTTTTCTATTCATTTTTACTTTGATTTCAATATAAATATTCATAATTGAAAAAACGGAGAAACACAGACTTCAAATTAGACACAATTAGATCCATTCTAACCAAAGTTAAAGTGTTTATGTAACACAGCTGCATCTCCCAAAGATGTATCTTTCAGGCAAACAGCGCTGGGAGATAATGATAGAAACACAAACAATAATTAATGATCCATTTCTGTATGAAGCAACATGAGCACTAATGAAAAATTTTTATAAGATGTAATAATACAGTTTGCCTCAGCGTGGCAAAGAAATAAAAACATTATTTCTCTGTATTAACACACACACACCGCAGCTCCATATGGCCGTTGTTTAGTGTTGCTGTTTGCATCATTAACCTGCACCATTTAGCTACAGCAGGCATTTATACAGTACATATAAGTAATTAGCGCTTTGATATTTTCTTATCTCCAGTCACATAGTGAATCACATTCTCTGTGTTAGCTTTACAGGGTGAATGAATATACAGCAGCACACATGCACAGGCAGTATTTTCAGAAATGCACATCAAAAAAACTCCCTCCATTTTTTTTTCTTCTACTCTCAGCTGAGGAAGTCTTGGTGCATGCAGTAATAAGCATACCAGCGGGGCGTACATGAATAATCAATCCAAAAATAGAGCATTCAGCATACAAAATGGTGTGATTTTCCAGTACAATCATGGGGTGAATTTCCAGGAGCTAAAAATGTCTCCTGCAAGACCTACAAAGTTCTGCATATTTAAAAGTAAAAAACACAGACAGAAAAAAAAGAATGAAAGAAACTCTGTAACTGCCTAACCACTGTATATCCAGTATCAACTCACCAGCAGCAGTCTGATGTACACGTCCCCTGAGATCTGTCTGCCTCCCAGACAGATATGCAGTTAGGGTGAGAGTAAAGCAGCCTGTACTTCCTCTGTCCTGCAAGCATACCCTGTGGCCATGTTTTAAGTCCCTCTGGACTACCTGTGGAATTTGCTGACAAACACAGAAGATAGGTCAGAGAAACAGGACATAACTTGGATGGGAAAGGTGCAATTGGAAGGCTTAACTGCCTGCAGAGGCTCACTGTGGGAAGCTTCCTGCATTTCAGTTGTGTCATTATTGACATCAAGGGCACATAATTGTGGTTTTACAAAAAGGCCCCCTGGCATGCTTATTCATTCATTTTCTATACCTGCTAATTGGAGTTCAGGGCCATCTGAGGCTGGAGTTTATTCAAATAGGAAAGTAGATAGTAGACTGTGAAGCACTCTGGACGTGTTTAAATCATTTTCTAACTCACCTTTATCTTTTTAAAGGAACAATAATCAAGATATTTCCTGCCCTAAGTGCATGATAACCATAATTCTCTGATGGGGCTGATAAATGTGTTAATCAACATCAGTGACTCAACTAACTTGCTAATGACTGAATGTAAGAGTCGGATGATGCTTGGAGCAGTATTGTTAGATTTTATGCAGCATTTTATAGAATTAATCAGAAGTTGTTATGGAATAAGTTGAACTGTTGTAGCTTCCAACCATCTGCAGCTACGTGGACTGGCAGTTATTTTATATACAGTGTAATTTAATGGCGGTTATTCTTTGGTAAGAACAGTAAACTGTGGTGTTCCTCAGGGAACTTGTTTAGGAGAGCTTTTATTTTTATTTTTTGCTGACAATTTGCTGTGAATTTAGAACAATGTCAGCATTGCAATATATGCAGGTATATTTAAGGCTATGCACCAAAAACACTTGTATGGAAAGATTGTGGTTACACTATCCTACAAGACCATTTAACACAGTTTCGCATGTTAAAGTTCAGTCTCTGTCAAATGAGGCGGAAATGTGAAGTTGAGTAATGTGTAAGTTATTTGCTCAAATGCCAAAACTGACAGATGACATGCTGACGTCCCTAACAAGAGTCGCTAATGGCTGTGTGGGTTATGACTCATGTCTATCAGATAAAAATGGGGCAGAAAACATATGATGTTATAAAGCACTGCAAAAGGAAGAAGCCTGAGTGCATCACTTTGGCACAGGAACAGTGTACGTGTCTTGTTTCCTAGAAGCCACCATTGGTTTCTTTTAACCATGATCATAATCCTAATTTTATCCTAAAATCCTAATTTATTCCTAATTTATTCCTAATTTTAACTGAGATTTGTGTCTAAACAAAATTAACCCATAACTACAGCTGTGATAGAAAACAGTTTAGAATCTGTTAGCCAAACTTCAAACATGCCTCAGGGATATAAAGACCAGGATGACCTGCAATTTTCTGCTATTAAACTTGAGCAAAACTGAAGTTATTGTACTTGGCCCCAGACACCTCAGCAGCACATTATCTATCAATATAGATGGCATTGCCCTGTCCTCCAGTACCACCACTGGGAATCTCCGAGTTCTCTTTGACCAGGATATGTCCATTAACTCCCACATAAATATTTTTTTCTTTAAAGTAGCCTTTTAAAAATCTGGCACATCCTGTCTCAAAAAGATGCAAGAAACACTAGTCTGTGTATTTGCTTCTTATAGGTTGGATTATTGTGATTCCTTATTATCTGGCTGCTTAAACAAGACTCTCCAGTTGACCCAAGTACTGAAAATAAAAAGGAAAAGAGATCACGTTTCTCCCATATTAGCTTTTTCACACTGGCCCTCTGTAAAATCCAGAATCCTGCTCACCTACAAAGCCCTCAATGGTCAGGCACCATCACATCTTGAGGAGCTCAGTACCACTACTTGTGGCTCCTAGAGTCTCCCTCTCCATGTTTGAGAGCAGGCTAAAAACTTTTTTTTTTTTTTTGATAAAGCTTATAGTCAGAGCTGGCCCAGGCTTGCCTTGACCCATTGACTCATTATGCTGCTATAGCACTAGACTGCCAGGGGACTTCCCATGATGCAACAAGCTCCTCTCTCCTCCTTTTCCTCTCCATCTGTATCCCATCATATCCCATTTAAGCATGCTGCTAACTCGGCATCCTCTCTCCCATAGTTTTGTGCTTTCTCTGCAGGTATTTTTGCCTTGTCTGGAGTCTGGATCTGTGATTGCAAACCACCTACTGCCCCCATGATCCTGCTCAGAACCCACTGCAGCATTTATTGTTATTATTATTGCTGTTGTTGTTGTTGTTGTTGTTGTTGTTCTCTTTCCTCCTGTGTGCTCTTTATCATAATAGAACAGACAAATTGTCAAGCAACGTAGCTATACTGAATGGGCCTGGCAATGGGTTGAGACAATGATAATCCTAAACGAATGTCAGTTATAAGATGATATGAGTAGGATGAGTAATGTTAGACTGGAGATGATGCACATAATATCTACGAAATAACAGGTTCCAAAGAACAGATGTTTTGTTTTGTTTTGTGCAGGGTGCTTATTGTTTGTTGACAGCAGACTTCATTTACAAGCTGGCATTAGTATTACACACTGTTGGCTCTGTAGGGGAGCGGAAGAGAATCATGGGGACCACTGTCATCAAGTACATTCTCATTGAGAAATGCTGTGTCTCTGTAAATAATATTTACAGATATGCTCCATATGAAAAGTGCCCTGAGATAAATTCTGTTATAATTTAGCTCTACATAAATGAAACTTACTTGATTTGACTTAAATCTTTTGTATCTGTAATGGTTTTGGCGGGAACAGACCAGCTAGCATTGCCACGATGAAAGGGGCACTGTGCAGAATCAGAAAACTCTTTGGGACGTTTTGGAAAGTAAATGACATTTTGTCTATTAGCTTGACACCAAAGATGTTGCTTCCTCAGGAGGCCTAGTGCTTAAACAGGTTGGTTGAATAAAGTAGAGTAAGCCAATTTGTCTTTCACCTTTTGCTACACTACACTCATACAAAATGCAAACCCCAGGCCACAACAAAATATTAAAAATATTTATTATTTGCAGTGTGTCTAATAAAAGTTTTCAAATGTGCATTAATGAGCGAGAGGAAAAACATCTGTTCTTTGGTTCCTTTCATAAACTTGTCTTTAATTCTGGAATCCAGCTGTTCATGATTTTTTTGGGGTCTCAAAGTCTGATGTTAAATTAGTGACTGACAGCACTAATGACTCACATTTGAATGTGCATCACATATCTGTCTTTATCCTCTTTTCCTCAAGAATCAGCAAACACTGGGCTCTGGGAGCTGAGCATCAATGGTGCATGCTGGGAAAACTGTATAGGCCTGAAACCACAGGGGGACCCAGGACACAGAGTGCCTTTATTGTGAAATGTTATCCCACAGCAGTGTGCAGTGTATAGCTTGGTTTTGTGCATGTAGCTGTGGTATCTTTATGTTCTACAAAGCAACTTTTCCTTTTACCAGTTTTCAGTGATGCATAAAATAGTGGGGTATTTCAGATAACTGAGTCAACTTTTCTCTAAACTGAAAAGAGCAGGTCACATTCTGGATTTTAAAATCTTGCACGGGCATTATGTTCTCAAGTAAAAGTTCAGCATTTCCTGACAGAACTGGGACAAACAGAGAGGAAAGTATTATTTTGGCAAACTGCAAGCGACCCAAGAAACAAACTTATTGCTACAGCGTGTGTGTGTGTGTGTGTGTGTGTGTGTGTGTGTGTGTGTGTGTGTGTGTGTGTGTGTGTGTGTGTGTGT
>JBBMJY010000009.1:18259517-18306917 GCA_037833715.1 Toxotes lorentzi | reverse complement strand
GTGTGTGTGTGTGTGTGTGTGTGTGTGTGTGTGTGTGTGTGTGTCTGTGTGTGTGTGTGTGTGTGTGTGTGTGTGTGCTATTTGCAGACATCCCCCAAAAAATGACAAAAGGCCTGGGAGGATCAGTTTAAATCTATATCCTAAATGATGCTACTTAGCTCTGCCTGCTAAGTCATTTATCAAAAGGTCAATCCAGACATTCATCTAAGGGGTGTTTAAGAAAATCAATGACAAATTAGCATATATTTGGGGCTGTTGAAGAAAACAATCAATTCTTCAATAAAGGAGTTGGAGTGGTCTCAAAATGGCAAATAAGAAGCACTAATGAGCAACGAATTTAAAAGTCAATGAGCAGCCACTGGCTTAGTGTGTCTCTGTGTGTTTACTAAATTAACCTGTGAGTAAACAGCACTGAGGGAATGGTGGAATACATGACATGAAAAAAAAAAAGTGGAATACTGATCATAATTTTATTTTGGATTCATTTCATCTTCTTTGTGGTGAGTTAAAGGCTTATTGAGATCAGGTCTGACAGAACATGATCATAAAATGTAGGCTAACTAGTTACTTGTGTCGGTAACGTTAGCAGTTCTGTCCTTCTCAATTTATTGAAGTTTAACCTCTAATAACCCCGAAATCATTATCTAAGAGTCTTTGCTCGCCAACACATCCTCTGGTCTTTGTCTTGAAAATATGAACAAGAATATCTAATGCTAACCTCTGTCTTGCAAACAATTATGTAAGGAAACATCAAAACAGGGTCATGTTAGAATGAAAGATTAATCTGATCTGGTGTTTTATTATAATACCAGAGCCAACTAGCTCTAAATGGCAATACACAAATATTATGTAGTTTTAACATCAGTCTTCTAGCACAATATCATGTAGTCATTATTCAGGCAGAAACCGTGGTTTTAGTTCAAATTTTAATTCAAAACACCAAAAACTCCGAGTGGTAGGCCTATATCTGCCACCGTTATCTTACAGGGCATGTTTGACTTCCACTCAGGGAAAGCACAGGGGAACAATGAACTGTTTTGGTTTTTTTTTCTCTGAAAAGGATTTGGAAAAGATGAAATGGGCTATTGTTTGTGAACATTCAGGTTTAATGTTTACAGAATTTCACTGACCGAGCTACTTGCTGTTGGATCGGTGGTAACAGAGTGCATCAAACAAAAGCAGAGGGGAACCGTCCCTCCCGTGAGTCATGGCTTCTCTGTTTATGATCCCACCGCGCTGAACCCTCAGATCAAGCAGCGTGAGTGTTTTTTCATCTTCTAAGGCTCTCCCCCCGCTGCTGCTCTCTATGAAATAAGAATAAATTGAACTGCAGGCTAAAGCCCTTTCTAAGCCATGGCTAGTAATGGTGCAGTGGGGGAAAAGATATTGCTTTTTCCATACTGAAACTCCCGGGTGTATTACTTAACTTGTTACTGAAAGGTCAGGTCTCACAGAAGTGGAGATGCAAGGACAGCAAAGATTGAAGGTTTTCAATGAATGTCTACAAGAAAATGCTTACCAGTGCAAATACCGAAATGATCCAGTGGAGATGGAACCAGTTTGGCTTCATATTCCACATCTGACCGGATAATAACACCATGACTCAAGCTATCTATCTAAAACAGACTAATTCACTTGGGTCATTTATTATCTATTACAGACTGTATTCATTATGAAACTTTTCATTCAGCATCAACTTCTATTTAAAGTGGAATAAATGCATTAGCAAACTATGAATATCTGCACCGGGCCATGTAGTTGTGGTTGGTTGTGGATAACATGGATATGTGTCTATGGCACAACAGCACAAGCACTGATTGTTACTCTGTGGTTCCTGCTTCATGTATAAACTCTAAACACTGACATTTCAAAAGTGACCAGAATGCCAGTAAGTTGTCACATCTGACATTGTCCACTGAGGCCAAGGGCAGGTATAAATATAATGGAAATAAGTGGAAATCCAAAACTTGCCAAATGTAACAATGGTTTTTATTAAGTTACATCCATTATACACCCACAGGGCACAGTACTGCCTTATAAAATGTGTAGAAATTGAATTATTAAATAAAATATGTTAAATGTAATAATACACCAGCATAAGTTTTCATAGGAAGATGATGTTTTTCTAACATACAAGGGGAGAGACACATTCTTTGACTGACATGCGGTGTCCAGGAAGTCTTGTAATGAAACAGCAAACCAAACCCTACTTGGAAAATAATACATTTTGTGGGTTACCAATTTCAGCTGAAGCTACATAACAAAACAAATAAAAATGGCTGTGTGTCTACAGTATGTTTTATTTGAATGGTGAATGGCTTTCTGTTGAAAGCAAAACAGTTGCCATCCTAGAAAGTACCACAACACAAAAAAACATATTGTTTAGGTCCTTGAATGTATAGCCAACATCCACATCCTCCTTCCACCTGAGCAGCTTGGTTTATTGCCTCTCACCGTGAGACGTCTCACTATTAATAAGTCACGCAGAGACACGTGAACTTGGTGGGCTGAAGCTGAGCGCTACAGATTAATCATACAGGGGATCAACAGGGGAAAAAGGGTTTGCCCCTGACTGTGAGATGCTGTCACAGTGGAGGGGCAATGAGTTCAGCTGGTCATCTGGATATAGATAAAAAAATGGTGAGGTTGTATCTAACTGAGATAATGAGAGTATATCCAGCATTTCAAAGTAAAATGGGAATCTCATTTGCGCCTATTTTCTTCTGCCTACATCAACTTTGCATCCCCACTCCAATCATTTTGCCGTGCACATTGTATGTAGTTGGACTTTTCAAATTTCACTTGTTTCATCACCTTAAAGGATGACAGTTTTACAGTGTCAAAACTAAATGACATGCTGCTAACAGAGACACCCTGAATAAGAAGCCACGGATGTGACAACAAAGTCTGTAAACTGACATGTTGCGAGAGATTAGTTCCTCACACTTCCATTTCTTCCTGTTGTTGTCAGCTGATTGACAGCAAGCAAGTAACACAGTGCAGCACTGATGCACAATTTAAAGGAAACACAAGCAGATGATAGGTTTGCTGTTTTTAGTTTTTACCAGCATTCATTGAAAAATAGCCAGATTTTTTTTTTAAAGGAGAAGTTTGGTTTAACCAGATTTTCGTTTGGATTTTATGTTTCCATACATCCAAACGTTTTGTGTCCTACAGTAAGGTTGCTGATCACTATGGTTCACTGTAGAAAGGACACCTCTGTAATGAGCAGTGATCAGAAAATGCTTCTAGTAACAGAAAATACAGAGAAAATGTTTGTTTTAGAATAAACTGTAATATAATGTGTACTACCTACCTAGATACAGTGTGGTGAAAAACTTAAAAAAACACCTGTGTTATCCTTTAATGCTACAATAAAGTTAGTAAAAATGGCAACTGATTGTACTAATTTTTATTTTTTAGTCTTCAGGCTTTTTGATTTTTTGATAGTATGACAGAGGCTGCATTGGTCTGACCTCGGCGATGCTGAGATCTCACTGCTTTTATATCTCTGTGCTGCAAATTCATGAGATGTCCTGTCTGTCAGACAGCATGGGCCTGCTGGACACTGTCCTCAACACAAAGTCATCAGTCTCAATGGTTAAAAGGAGCAAGGATCTCTTGTGGCCGAGTGAACCCTGACTGACTGGGTGGATGGTTGGGACTGCAGTGTGTTCGTCTTTGAACCTGGTGACCTCTGTTTGCATCCTGTTCCATACTGTTGACAGCTTGTTTAATCAAAAATATCTATTATTATTATTATTATTATTACTTAAGTACTTGGATTTTAAAACCACATTTTCAGGGTCTTTAACTAGTTTTAGTTGCTTTAGCTTTACCTTAACCATCAGGACAGAAAATGTGCTTATGTATTTTTCATGTGCAGGTGATGTGAGTCATTTTGGAAGGTGCTGAAAAATATTTAGTTGTTGTCCTGTCAATAAGGATGCCACACCTGAAAACTCTCATGAGTTGTTTTGGAAAGATGACTTGTTGTTTCCTCTGACATTTTGTTGATGGTGCTCATTGACATAGTGGGCTTCTACAGGTAGTCTGCTTTTCTTCACAGGGCAAAAGACATTTATTATTTATTATATTTGATGTGGATGAATTTGTGTTTAAATATGAAACCAAACTTAAGTAAAATTAAATAATAAGACAAACTTAATGGACAATTAATATACCATTCATGTCATCATTATCATCATAATCACCATCATCATGGCTTACCTATTTATTCCAAATGTAAAACCACTGTGTGGCATAGAAAGACTAGCAAATGTAAACCTTTAATTAAGTTGTTTTAGGTTGAAGCGTTGCTGTGATGGTTTAATTTGTGAGAGTTTTATCATTTTTGACTTAATAATACCAGCAGACAGAGACACAGGGGTGCAGTGCATTGTTGACACATTATTTTTAGAATGCAGTGTTTTGCACTACCTGTGCATCTCTCCCTGGTTTTGTAGCAGCCTGCCTCCTTTGTACTTCTCCCTCGACAATAACTGAAAACAGCAGCGTGCTTCCCCCTCAAGCACCTGCATCTCACTGATGTCTGTGAATTCCAAAAGCAACAAAACAGCCTCACTCTCCCTCTCTGTTTTCTCCTTTCTCTCTGTCTCTCTCTTGACCGTGCCTCTCTCTCACCCCCCCCCTTTTCCTCCCCATTCTTCCTGCATCACCCCCTCACATGCGCCTCATCACGATAGACAGCTAATCAATATCCGCGGCTCGGCGTTCCAAGTCTTATTGACTTTGTTTTTCGGGAAGAGTCCATTAAGAGTCATTGGGGAGATTCTGTCACAGCTTGTTCCATCCCCTGGCATTAAAACCTCCTTTATTGCCACCAAAGACAAGAAGGAGCGGACAAGCTCTGGATGTCCATTTGACCACTGGAATACCAAATAAGAGTGAATAGAGACAGCAGTGCCACTTTCCACCTGCAAGAGAGACAAGGTTCAACACCATGTGATGAGAATAGAAACAACACCCCGGGGCCCTTCAGGGACTGAGGAAACACTCCTGTGGTTTTTGAATATGCTGCTGCAGGATATTTAGGCGATTTCATGTGATAAGCTACTTGGTGGATACAGGTTTTCCTGCCCTGTAGAAGAACGTGATTATTAAATATCTGCAGGTATTGATGATGTTGTTCAGCGACACCAATGACACAGAAAATTGTGAGTGCTGACGTTTCTGTCTTTCACCTGGAAGGTCAAGGTGTGCCAGGTTTGTGTTGCATAAGGTTTAGCAGAGTTATGTCAGTACTTTCTGGCAGGAGACAGACGTCATAAAAGGTCACAGAGAAGTAAATTCAATTTTTAAATGTGTGCAATATTTTATATTCTTCTTGTCAACCAGTCCATTGAAGGACTGAATGAATTGATCCTACTAAAAACATCAAAAGCCTGATATGTCTTAGTCCTCTGTGCCACAAAGCTCAAAAACTATTAAAAACACATCTGTGAGCCACACAGTTACACTGAGTGACATGTTCCTTAATTACCATTACACACTGAAGAAGTGTCTATTAAAAAGAGACACATGTCCAATGTTGTTGTATTGAATTAAATGTTGTGGTCATGGAAATTCATTATTCTGAATCTATCATGACAACACAGTTCACAGTGTTGAGTTTGCATCAAATAGAAAATGATAACAGGAGCAGATCAGGAGGCAGGGCGATGCTTTACCAGAGACAGTTATGGGCTAATTATAATGAATCAGGGAACACAAGGAATACCTGTCTCTAATATGAGCCTGTTTCAAATCAATGCATGATTCTCTCTGCAATTTGCGAATTTATGGGAGGTACATTACATCAACCCTGTCGCCTGACAAGACTGTTGATATTGGACAATATGGCACCCTGGATCATGTTCAGTGATGTTTTTTTAGAGCCCAGTCCCATTGTTTAAAACTGCTATGTTTCTACAGTATCTGGCATAGAAACTATTGTATGATTAATGTTAGGAAAAGACTGTGGCAAATAGTCTATAGTTGTGGCTTGTTTAGTAGAATTGGAGCAATTAAAACACCTATTACAGAAAAATCTTGGTTATGGTTGGTAAAAAGGTGATGGGACATGAGGTCTGAAGATCTACATGTCTGTTCCACCACCTCGGCCTCTATACTCTTCTTTTTCATGTTGCTGCATATAGCACTTCCTTCAGCACAGTGCTTTTTTCCTGCCTTGGCACTGAACACAGGCGCTGGATGCAAATTGTGAGGCGCACAATTGTCCAATTTAGAGATAAGTCCTTTGGATACTGGGCTGGTTATGTAGGAAGATATACTCTCTATGACTGCAGTTCGTCAGCAAAGGAAGCCTGTGCAGTGATGATGTAGACAGATGTGATCACAGAGTACACAGACAAGATAATTCCCAGCAGCCTACACATCCCCTATGGTGAACATGTGGGATAATCCCATTAAGGGAAGGCCACAGCTGATAGCTGTCATAATGACGGGGAATGGACCAGGTGACAAAGCTTTGAGGATAAGAGAGGATCATGTTAATTTGCTTAAGCACAAGATGCTGTGGATACATAGATGGCTTTGGAGGATACTAACCTAAAACACGGAACATGCTTCGTTAGCAGGAAGTGTAGGTGTGCGCTCACATGTGTGGTACACTGGTGGTGTTGGCTGTTTATGATATGTTCATCCAGTGTACTAATAAAAGCCCATGCTGTCAATCAAACAGCTGGTGGAACTCTGCATGGTGATGTGCACCTCAGGCGATCATTTTTGACTACATCTGTTAATCATCAATCAAACTTTATTTTTCTGTGCTGCCATCTCTTAATTTCAGCCTGAGAGCTCATGCATGATATTTATGCAGACAGATTTCTCTTGTGAGAACTCGTGCTACAGTATAGATGTGCATGACACTGTCTAAGTCTGGCATACAGTTTTATTAGATCTGCGTCTGAGGATTGCTCTGCCAAGGCAAATTAAAGCCATGACGTCTAAATATAAGTAGCCGGTAAAATTTTGTGCAGTTTTATATTCATACTTTTTGTCATACTATTGGACTCTGTTTTGAATGACCTTGTTTCAGCTTCCCTGCCTTCACAAAATCAATATCCTTTTTCCACATTACAATGTGTGAAGACTGGTGAGAATTTGCTTATTGAATTTGAAAAAAGATTACTCTATATTGCTTGAAACCGTGATAACGCTCACCAGTCCAGTTATGAGCTTCAATAACCCCTGATGGCATTAGATTTTTACCCTTGTTGGCAAGCAATGGGAGAATAAGATTGCTCCATATCTCAGGCAATATAGAGGAAAATATACAGCATATTGTAATGCTTTAAAATTATTGTGTACCCATTGTACACAGGAAGGATGATCAAAGCTATACTACTGTTGGATATATGAGAAAATCATTACTTATTTGGCCTTACAGGCTGCAGAGATACATGGTGGGACAGTGATCCATAAAGTAATAACTTTTTATTAATTCCTATAACAAAATTCTGTTAATGCTAAATCTTGTCTAGCTGACTGTAAAATAAGAGCAGCTCGATCTCAGAAGTTTAGTTGAACTTTTCCATGTTTTGTCTCTCTGTTTTCAATACTGAGGCTTGCTCTTGCAGGAATAAATGAGTAGTTAACCATTTCATCGCTGGATTTGGAATGGACAAAACACAATCCCATACCATCACATTCTGTCTGGGTCTGAGCTCAGTCAGGTGATCTCAAGACTAAAAAGAACATTTTGAGGAAGAGGTATTACACACTTGATTGTGTTATTTACTATGTGTTGGTAACACATTAACTAATCCTCATAGTGTTACAGACCATTTTAACAAATGTTTTGCTCACAAATAAAATCTTACTGTTTATACAAATTACATATCATTCACAAGCACAAGTTTTGATTTTTTTTGTTTATAAATACAATCACAAAATTCTAATAATTGCATGCTTACAGTATTTGAAATGACCCAGAAATCCTGCATGTTTATAACAATATACCTGTGGTTATATTCTTATCGAGAATATATTCTTATCTTGAAAATGTTCACTGATGTGAAATGAGTTGAAGTTGCTCAGTCTTGTGTATCGTCTGCGAGCTAACCTCCCGTTGGCTGTTGCCAGGTTCAAACACACAACTTCAATTTTGGTGAGTGTTGGACCATTTCTTGGCACACTCGCTGAGCCAGGGTAGAGCATCCACATCAGATCTGCTTTAATGAATATTGTCTGACTGCTTCCGAGTCACTGGTCAAGGCCAAAGTCTCCAGTCGTTGACAGAAGGAAGATAATCTGGGTGACCACCAGGCCCATGTGCTGACTCACCCATGTGGCCAGGACATTACAGCCGGGCACAGCTCCAGAGTGGAAATACCCGCTGTGACCTTCCCTTCAGACACATGTCCAAGTGGGAGATTTTTCAACAATATGGAGGAGAATCAAGTTGGACAAGGCCATAACTTTGCCTACAGTTGTCAAGGAACACAATGACAGAGTTTGACAAAGTTAGCGGGTTCCTTTTTATTTCAAGGTTTGTTCTTTTGTGAAAGTATTTCTGGAAAATAAAGGTTTGGACTGCACTTATATAGTACTACTCTAGTCTATCGCCCAGACAAAATGCTTTACAATCTGCATCATTCACCCATTTATAGTCGCACACTGATGGAGCAGCATCAGGAGCAGTTAGGGGGTCAGTGCCTTGCTCAAGGACACTTCGACACACTCTCTGAAGGAGCCAGGGACTGAACCAGGAACTAGACAACCATGTTACCGCCTGAGCCACACCGCCCCATTTTCTTTTAATTTACTCCTTTTCTTCATGTGAAAATCCTCCAGAGTAATATATATAATACAGTTTTATGATGTGGACTCCTAGAAGAATAACCGTTCAGCTGTGTGTACATCAGTTCCTTCAGGGTCCACAGACCCTTATACTTCCATTAGATGACTTGTCCCCAGACATGAGGTCTTAGATGTAAATGTGGCCACTCGTTTGCTGTAAGAATTAAAATTTGTAACTCGCCCTCACATGAACAAGATGTGCACATTTTATTTTGTCCACATTGCTCATCTCACCAACGGCACCCAATGCTCTCTGGAAAGTCTTCTGCAAGGCTGTGTTTCTTGCTTAAGACTGCATTCTCACACGATGCCAAGTAGAGGTCAACTGAATCCTGCAGCGTCAGGACACGGCAGTATAACACCAACAACCTTCTCATCGTTTCATACCTGCCCTCCGATAGGGCCAGCGACCCTCCCTCAGGCTCCATTATTTTCACCCTCTGATATAATAGATGAAGAGGCTCCTGTAGAGGTAACAGATGTTCAGAACTGAGTATGACCCAAGGCCCTTCTACCCACAGCTACTTTTCTTTTCCTCTTTTGTAATTATGCCTTAAGGGGAACAGCCCAAAGTGGCTTTCCAGCTTGCAGCTTTTGGCAGGAGCTTCAGCTTTGGTTCCCGACTCCGTCTGAAAAAGAAGGATGTCATGGAACAGGCTGTAGGGTCAGCGTGACACAGACGACTTTAGCTGAGCTGTGTGGTTTGAGTAGATTAAATCTCTGAGATGGAGGGAAGACAGAAAAATACACTGAATTTGGACTTGAACAAACTGAAAGTAACACTGTGTTGAATCTCATTTTTAGCATAAAAAATATTAGCTATGCACCAGTCACATGTTCTAATCATGTAATAGAATTATTGGAAACCAAGAAAAAAAGGGAGATATATCTTTTTCATTATTATAAGTGTCACAAAAGCCATAAAGGGCCACAAGGCTAGAAATGATTATCAAGGCAAGAGAGAGAAAGAATAGCGCTAAGGTTAGAAAACTTCTTCATGTTATTGTTTTTGAGGCCATAAGTGACCTTTATCTGGGTTAGGAGGAATCAGAGCAGTTATTAAGAACCACGTCCACACAGTAGCAGGGCACACACACACACACTATTGTGTGTCAATTGTCAATTGTGTTCTTAGATAAATTATGAGGGTCCAAACAAAGAGAGCAGACATATTGTGATTCTTCCAGAAAAAAAGAAAGAGAGAAATGCAATAAATGACCTCAGGCTCATGAGGACCTTGCAGGGAACAAAGCTTGAGGACAGTCTGAATTGGAAAAATACAATTTGTGAAGGGCAAACCCTTCTTTCTAAATGACAGTGCACACACTGTGAGGGAATACTTAGACTCTTGCAGTGTTCTAAGGTGTCATTTCTTAATTTTTCAATCTTCCTCTTTTCCATCATAATACAGTTTCACGTTGCCGCCATGGGAAATGTAATTAGCTCTTTTTCATCTGTTAGACACAGTCCCTTTCAGCAGGTCATTAACAGTCCAAACTCATCCCTCGCTGCTGTCTTTCCTATTCTGAGCTGTTTACCTAATCTCGTACAACAATACAGCGCAAGAGAACAGAAGAGGCTTTACATTTACAATTACTTTGCTAACTTCCTTTTTTGTACTATCTCTGTACCGAAAAATACACTAGAAACAATACAGCAGAATTGGAATGACACTCATTCATACTGCACTCTGGATTCTTCATAATGTTGAACAGAGTTTTAATTAAAGGCATATTTGAAATGAATTGTACCAGTTTAAAATAACACTGCAGAACATGTTTTATCGCACTGTGTTGTACATGTAGCAATATTTTACATTGTCTCATGAAAATGAGTTTATGATGTCTATTAAAAGAATGTATCCTGGTCTGTGTTCATTGTTATGCGCCTATAGAAGCGCCTATAGAATGTGCTTATAGAAGCTCATGTTACAAGTTATGTGAGTTAAAGGATTAACAATGCTGTGGAAGTGGAGAGTAGTGTAACTGTATCTCAGTCCATGTCTGTATAATCAGATTAGTAGTGTGTGGTAGTGTGAATGAATGATTAATGGCTGAAATACAGACAAGTCATCAGTTACAACTGAGGTGGGCCTCTCAATTGTCTGTCCTTTTTGTTTTACTTCTGCTGTGGCAGAGGTCTTCAAATGCATCCAACATTTTGCAAATGAGTGCAGATTTGTCTGTGTGTCAGTGGTTATACAGCCTACATAGCACCAATCAGCCCAGTGGTTGTGGCTGCAGTTGTGCCAGTGCAAGAGGGAAATTTCTAGGTTTACATGACATGAAATGTCACATAAGTCAGGTTGTTTGGAAACTGAAAACAGAGTGGTCAGCTGCATGTGAGACTGAGACATTCTTTGACACATCACCTGTACAACCCATACCATCCATTTTCTAATGCCCATCCAGAGTCAGGTCACGTTGCCACAGGTTAAGCAAAGTAGTCCATATGTCCCTGTCCACAGCAACTCCCTTGCTGGTTGGGTAAAGAGATGGTCCATTGTTTCACACCCAGGTCAGAGTTCGCATTGCTTCTCCTGGATTTACGGTTCAACAATTGGTTGGAGCCTCCTTTCCAGCACTCTGGCATATGCTTTCCCAATAAAGCTCAGCAGTGTGATAACCCTATAGTTGGAGCACACCCCCTAGTCCATTGGCACTGTCCCAGACCTCCAGGCAACACTTAAGAGGCATGTCAGCCAAGACAGCCCAGCAACATCCAGAGCCTTCAGCATCTCATGTTGAATCTCATTCAATCCCGGTGCCTTCCCACTGAAAAGCTCTGGCAGAGATATGAATAAGGTTCCTCAGACTCTGTATCCTCCTCAGAGAACAGGTTCAGGAGTTCCTCAAGGCTGCCGCCACGACAGGCACCTGCAATATTTTGACAGTAGTCCCTAACAGCCACCTCCACAATGGAGGCCCTGGACATGGCCAACTCAGCCATGAATTCCCAGGCCACCCTCACTACCTGTTTGGGTTTGCCAAAACAGTCCGGCAGATTCATTCTGCTGTGGGCTTGTGAGTATTCCCGCACTGGCCCAGCACCTTGCACCCTGGGCAGCTCCAGAAAAGAGTACTTTCAGCCCCTCTCCAGGAGTCTGGTTCCAGAGGCAGAGCTGTGCGTGAAGGTGAACTGAACTATATCTTGTTGGCACGGCTCCACCGCTTGCACCAACTCTCTGATGATGATGACCATAAATTAAGAGACTGAGGCAAGGTCCCTGTGGCATGCAAGGTTGATGCCCTTCTCTGCCACTACATGGACCCAATTCCCCAGTTCCTGCTCCTGCTGGAGTCAAGGTCTAGTCACCAGACACTCACTGGCGAATTCCCCTCCCAGGTCTGGCTCCAAGAGGAGCCCTCGGTGATGTTATTTTCAGTGTGTGCCTGTAAAAAGTGAGTAACTAGGAGTATTTTCTGTATAAAGACACCATATGCTGTCAAAGTGAAAAACATTTTCATCAGCAGCTACAGTGAGTATCCATAGGGAGCTGTGAGGAGCATATGAATCATGTACAAATGCATCCCAAATCATAAGGGACGGCAAAGAACAAATCATCTTCCTTGGATTGTTTGAATGAAGTTTAAACTGAAAAGCTTGATTCCAAGTAGTCTATGTGTGTGTGTGTGTGTGTGTGTGTGTGTGTGTGTGTGTGTGTGTGTGTGTGTGTATGTGTGTTTCATAAAGAGCTTTCATGCCTCAGGATGTCGGTGAACCAATTAATCTAGCCCATAATAGACTGTATGCTAGTGGATTATTTTACTGATTGGAAGGTTCAGACACCAGCAGTTAATTAGCTTCAAAGTGTTCGACTGACGTACACATCTCTCTTAACTCCCTAATTTAATTTTCAGTCCTAATATAATCATCACACGGACCCAATTATTGATGGACTGCAGGTATGCTGACATTCAACAGGAGGGTGGTTCCACCATCCTGCCACTCACTTCAGACTCATTTTCAGGAATAAATACCAGCTGTTCCTGTCTCTGTGTCCACACTCGAATAAAAAAGTACCATGAAGATGGGGTCCATATTGTGTCAGCACAGGAGCAGACAGGGTGTCCAACACAGTGATGGGAACTAATGGGAGTTGACAGTGAGCTGATAGACTGACATGATCAGGGTCATGGTATCGCTGGGACTCTTCATCGTTCACCACTGTCCATCGTATGTTTAAAAAAGCTTCAGGATTTGTGTTCTGTTAAGGTATGATGTACATGGCATTATCATCTTAACTATACACACATATTTTAAATCTGTTAACTACGAATTTACAAATAACAGTAACATTGATTTGGCAGAAATTTTGATACAGACATTCATAGTTCCCAGGTCTTTAGTGTATGATTAATATTAGCTAGTAAACTAGTGATTAACTCAAATGAGTAGCACAATAAAAACGAAAGGAATGTGTTACACTAGTAAATTAGTCGCTAGGAAACATCATTAGTGCAATCAGAAGCAATTAGCTATGTAAACAGGGAGTCACAGCAGTATCACAAGCTGTAACATAACTTCTAAAAATAACAGTTTGGGAGCCCAAATAATAAATTAAAAATACAGTGGTCATGTCTCTTTTATTTACATATACACAGAGAGGAAAAAAAGAGAGTAAAGAGAAGAAATATGTGTCTCCAAACTAGTACTAGTAATTAATGCACCTTAGACTGAGAGAGAATGCAACATAACAAACATAATATATTGTATAATATTGTTAACATCTACCTTGTTTATATATGTATTGAACAGCATTTTAAAAGATTTATCAGCCATATTAAATTTTACCTTTATAAGCTTTACTCTTTACCTAGTAAACACTTACAACTAGCCTGTAAATGATTATATGAACAGCTTTCTTCATCTCACATCACCAGCAGGTTGACAGTTTTGGTTTGGAACTGCCATAACATTCATGTGTCCTTCATGATGAATTGTGGTTCCTTCGTCTCTTAATCTACCACTCTCATCAGTAGATCAGGTGTGATAAACCCAGCACAATGGCCAAACGCTAACCCTAACCCTCTGAAAGACCGCATACACTACTTATGAAGTCAAACCGCATTGCTATGATTTACAAAGTTGCAAAGTGGCTGTAGACTTAGTCTTGTGGCCATTTTGTTTCACTGTGGTTGCAAAAATCTTTTCACAGGTAAAGACATTTTTTTGGGAATATGAAGTATTGCTATAAGTGGGTCCAAAATTACATGGATACTGCCTGAAACTTAGGGTTAGTGTGTCTTAGTGTAGCTTAATACTAGGCATGAGTCTGGGGAGAATAAAAGAACCTTTCATGCATTCAAACAGCCTGGTTTCTCCATTCTAGTTAGCAACATTTGCATGACTGTACGACTGATGCTAACCTAAGGAGACAATTTTATCCCTGTCCAATGAAAAAAATGTTTGTGTTATGTGGAAGCAAGGCCCAAAGTAAGATATAGTGTATGTCTAATTTAAGGTGTTGGAAAAATAAAAAAAGAAATAATATAGTCATTGTGAGGTTATTAGTTTTCCCTCTCATCCTACGACACATCTATCTCAATCAGCCAGCAGAAAATGCTCTATTGAATTGCACAACAGAAATATATTCGCAAACTTTCACAAAGCAAGTTGGAGAATGGTGCAAGAGGAAGACATCACTGTGAGTACAGTGATTAACATGACAGGGTTGCAGGTAGAGAACAGATTGATGCAGCGGACACACTTTCCTACTGTTCATCAGTGATTTCTGAACTGTAGGCTCTTAGTTCCTATTTGGAATAAAAAGAGAAACCCATCAATCATTTTCACACTGTTGGCTTTAACCTGTATTGTGCAATTATTCTTTCTACCACTTGTCTCAATTGTCTTGCTTGCTTGATCAAAAGGAAAGCCTTTTTAGCTCAAACACTAAGGATTTATGGAGAGGATTCACATTTGTCTGCGTAAAAGGATTGGAAAAGTGTTCCATGACGGCACAACAGACCATTGAATATTTCTCTTATTCCTCTAATTCACTCTAAATCAATTCAGTTGAGAAATACTCAAGAAAATGGCTCCTTAGGGAGAAGTGAAGGATAAAATGTGAAGCTTAGACCCATGTGCTGTGGGTGAGACATCACAAACAAATGTTACCAACCTGTGAATCAGACATGTCTTGCCCTGTACAGCCACTCAGTGTGGCTACTGAAGGCTCAAGTGGTGACCATACACAGTATATGTAGCTCATTTAACAAGAAACACACTCAGGGGACCTAATTAAAGAGCAATCAGGTGAAGCAGTACGAAATCTAATTGTCTCCCAGGGGTCTAAGGGCCATGAACTAAAAGAGGAGAGTAGGAAATTAAGTGGTACTTATATACTGTACACTGTGTGGGTAAAGAGAAAGGTAGATAGCTACATAGCTATATTTTTGGGATAAATGCATCAGAGGTATACTATATTAACATGTCATTGAATGTGATAAATAATGTTCATGGCCAACATATTTCTTTAAATTTGCTCATACTTAAGATCTCTGCAAAATGCTCACTGTCAATAGTTTTTAGTTTGTTTGTTTGTTTGTTTCCTTACAAATTTAGCTCATAGCACTTAAGGCATGGTTAAATGAGTAGTTGTACATTTTGGGAATCAAGCTCATTTGTTTTGTTTTTTTTCTGGGAGTTAGATGAAGATCATATGTGAGGTGCACACTAAATACAAAGATAAAGCCAGCAGCTAGAAAACTTATGTTAGCAAAAAGACAGGAAACATAGGTAAACTGCCAGCCTGAACTTCCACCTGTTTCTGCTGTTTGTGCAAAGCAAATTTGCTAATCAGCTGCTCGCCTGGTTACGTGGATAGGAAACATGCAGCCTGGGAACCTTCTTTACTGTTAGGTGGTTGGAAAGTTTTTTCATCCAGTGAAACTGGTGGTTGCCTCCATGTCCTCTGAATGTAGGCTAATACATGAGAGGAAAAAACTGGGTCTAACTGCCTGCTGGCTATAGCTTCATCAGATATGAGAGTGATAACCCAACAGAATGAGATTACAAAATTTCTGGAGTGAATTTTGGGTCGAGATCTTTGACTCAGCATTGGAAATCATATTGAATATGAACCCATTAACATCCTAACTTTGTCACAGTGTCTGTAAGTTGTTTCTGTTTCTGTTATAGCAGGGACAACTTACAAACACTAAATAGCAGAAGCAACTTTAAAAAAGTCTAAATAATTCTGCCAAGGAGCTTTAAATTGTAAGTCCTTGGACGTGATGTTGGAGTTTTTGTAGGCGGGAATCTTCAAACTGGCCTCTTGCCCATCTCTTGGCTTGGAGTAAATTGCAAGGCAGAGGATATTTTTGAACAATATGGTGAGAGAAGTTTAATTGTTGGTGATTTCAAGCAGTGATTTCAGTTGCTGTTTCTGCTACAGGACTGACTCTTAGCCAATGCATGCAGAGGTCGTCCTAAGAAGCAACGTGCTATGACTAACTTATTGTGGTGACACAGTAACTCACTGCCATTTGTATTAGGCAGTGAACAAGATGTGTAAGTGAAAACAGAGGGTAATATAGATGAGTGCACTGTAGTTCCTGTAAATGTTGAGATCAGGAATTGACTACTACGTTTGATTTCAGGGGCAGGGCAAGGAGAACCAGGGGTGGCAGCAAGCCCCACAGAAGTCTGATCACACATATACCACCTCCACCAGATTCTGAATACAGACGTGCACATAAATTGTCTTGTGATTGTTAATAAAGGAGCCTCTAGTAGAAGGGCAAGTCACAGTAAAATGGTGGAGCATCTTTAGCTTCTTAATGTGACATTTTTCTGAGCGACACTGAATATTAGAGAGTTCAGTTACAAGATTTAGATCAAACCCTACAGATGTGATTGGATCACGCAAGCGAGGGTTGCTTTGTGAATATGGAGCAATATGGAACTGCTGGCCTCCACACATACCATTAAGTTTTTACTGACTGACATCCAAACACACCTCTCACATCATAGGTCGAGACTGTCGAACAGTTGAAGAGAAACTCTAAAGACTCTAAAGAGTTTTATACTTCCAAATAAATGAATCTGACATGTTTTGCTTCTGTGAGTGGCTGGCTTGCAACCAAAATTGTATAGGACTGGTTTCAATTGCTAAAGTGTGTCATTAGTTTGTACACAGGTTTTATTTCTAGTATATTGCTCCTTTAAACAGCCCATAAAGATGAATGGGTGTGTGTGTGTGTGTGTGTTTGTTGCTTTGCATGCATAATGCAGGCCAGTGTAATTTGATGAAACCACCTTCTCTCTCATAAAATGAGTGTAAGCACTACAGAATATTATCAGAATAACATTCATTATTAGGTGCTCTCTGGGAATATGGGCTTTGGGTACTGAACAGTTAGTCACTTGTTTTCTCAGACAATGCCTCTCAGCCATGCAGGCACACATCTTCCTTATCTCCACCTGCTCTTGTGGACCCATTGCCACTGTCAATGAAGTGGACTCATTTGTTTTCCTTTACCAGATATTGTTCACTGAAGAACCAAAGGTGGTGCTGATAGCCCGAGCTGTCTATATCTTAGTCTCCTCTACATCTACACCTTTAAGCAATGAAAATGGAAGCATTTGCATAATGCATTTCTATAGTGCAGCAGTGACTGTTTGTCCTCATCATCACCTGCTTTGGCAGAGCGAGAATCCTTGAGTTATTCCCATTCAGTGCTGTGGTGTGCAGTCGGTACAGGCAAGGCAGGCAATAGTCTACCAGTTAAAGCTGAAAATAGACACCAATTACAACAAGACCGAAGTGGAAGCAATATCTCTCCCTACATCTCAGAGCAGAGTTTTGTCCCATAAAGGATCTGATTTTGCCTGTTTTAATTCATCTTGTAATTTACTGACCTCCTGTGGCTGCAGAGGGCTAATGCCTCTGGAAGCTAGGGTGACCACCTATGATTTCTGTTAGTTTTGAGGGTGTGGCCATGACCCATTGACAACAGCTGGGGCTTGTCAAGCAGAGGGGACAAGTTTGCATATGCTCGTTGTTGATAGTGTTATTAGCTATGATATTGCACACGTTGTCATGCACATGCGCAGATGCAGGTGGCAACTGTAACTTATGCACTGGAAAATGACTTCCACTGTGTTTTCTACCAGAGCATTACGAGGTAGCAGTAGCAGGTAAAAGTGCAAATTAAACTGATTTATCATCTCTAATCAGTATATTTTGTTCTATTAATCAACCTTGGTTAACATCTCGTCCTCTTCTAGAAAGATAGTTACTGGGACATGCTCATGATGGCACCTATTATGTCAGAGCAGACAAACATGTTAAATCATTTCATACACTAACTGTGTTTATGGTCTGGAAAGGTTAAAAATGCTTTAGATAACAAATACTAAGGTGCTATGTACACTGATGTGATATAAGGAGAAGTCCAGAGCTTGAGAGCTTGTTTGGGAGAGGCCTTTAGCAGACGGTCACATACAATACTTTATCATACTAACTGATTTATTACCCTATGATGACATAAACTATGGTATGAGACTGTAATATAAGAAATAATGTGATGCAAAACATCACAATACAAATCAATGCATACAGTATTATACAATGCAGCAAAAACCATGGTATTCTTTGTGAGGCTGGGTTCAAAGTCAAACAAAAACAGTACTTTCCATTTATACACAGGTTGTGATGCTGAAGAAGACTCTCCTCACCACGTACGCTCTCCCTCCACTCTGCTCTGATCCTCCCAGACCCTCCAAGCAGGACCCTCCATCACCAGCCCAGCAAGACCTTTTCCCTGCATGCTGTATGATTTAATAAATGACCCCGCTGAGGGTTCTGTGTGTTTGGCAAACAATGTGCTGTGACTGTTTTACTGCTGCGACCACATGCTATGGCAATACAAGATAACACTATATAATATGGTATGTACTACCAGGGTACATGGTACAGCACCGTATGATGCAATATCAGATAATCTGAGGCTGATACAAGTAATTATGTGTCACATAAAAGAAACTACTTCTAAAATATTACATGTAACACTGAACATAGAACAGTTCATGTAGATTAGAGCACTGATAGAGTACATCAATAATCAATACATATCTTATAATCATACATTACACAACATATAATACTGATGATTATATCTATATATACTGTGTTCCTTCTTTTTGTGTGTCTTTTTGAAATGCCTCTTTTCTACCTCATGCTGCTCAATGTGCCTTAAATTGCCCCCCTGGGACAAATAAAGTTTTCTGAATCTGAATCTGAATTAAAGTATGATTAAATGTTTTACAGTATGTGAAGACACAACAGAAAACAATGAAGCATATGATATGACAAAGTATGATTTTTAGTTTAATTTATGAGACAAATCATTTCAATGAACATTTGTAGTGTTCAGATTCAAGATAAATAGATTTAAATTCTGCCAGTTCTCCCTTCCCTAAAGCTCAGATCCACCAGTCCTGGTCTGCAAGTCGCTTACTGACAGGAAACATTGCCACTGAGTTTAACTGTAACGCCTGCACCACTGAACAAACCTCCTCCATCATAGTTAGGACTGATCTGTAATAATGTGGATTAAATGTACTGGGTCGTTTGTCTTTATATAGACCTGGCTTCTATGCTGTGCCTTATGTTCTGATTTCATGAAATCAGAAAACATGAGTTTTCACCACAGTTGTTCACATGCATGTAAGTGTGGTGACAGAAGTAAAAGTCATTTCATACCAGTTGGCTTTAACAGGCCTTTCAATGTTTTTTTTGAGAGAACATTTCAGTATTCATGAAAGAGATTTTTTTTTTTTTTTAACTACAGCGTACATTTAATCTCAGAACGTATGAGTATATATAGCTAGTCTATTGAAAAAGAAAATACAAACACAAGTACACTGTACCTTAGTTGCAAAGAAAGAGTTAAAAGAAACAAATGCATTTTTCTCTCTTGATCCAAAGAAAATCTTTGTCTCATATTTTAAATTAACACATCTCATCTCACAGATTACGCTTCAATTACATTTGGTTCATCTCTTTTCACACTGAATGGGCAGAGTATAGTAACTGATATAACTAAGCCTGACCTCATTTAAAGCAATTTAAGAGGATGCTTATGTATCTCTTTGCATGCCCCTGAGTCTTGATATCCTCTTTAGATACAGTGGAACCTCTGTGAATCCCTTAAAGCATCAAGCATAAAGGATCAAGCAGCTCCAAGTGGAAGGTTAATAGTAAAATGTCTAAACCTAATAGGCATGAAGATGTAGTCATTACAATGGCTCTTCATGTATGTGAAGCTATTACTATTACCACAGGCCGCTAACTATTAACCTGTCTCCTCTGATTAAATGCAGCTTTGAGAGAAAGACACCGACATGGAGAGAAAGAGGAACAGAGTAGAAGATAAATGGCTGGGGCGTGATGAGCATTAAAGAAATAGTGTGTTGTAGAAGAACTGTGGAATTTATGCCAATCACAGTTATTGTATCTTCTCCATTTCAGCTCTCTTGAAATCATTTCAGACGAGGCCTAACACTGGTCCCTCTGGAAAAGAGTTGTGGAGCTGTTGTGATGTTTCACCCCTTCGTTGTGTTAGCAGAGCAGATGGGTGGTTTCAAGTGTTAAATCTGTTAAATAAGAACCTTATGCTCATCACTGGTCTTGGAAATTCTACTTTATTTATTCCAATACACTTTTAACTTCTAACCTAAATGTGAAGATTTAAATAAAAGGCAAATCCATCACCATATTCAAAGTTTCAGTACCTTTTTTACATTCTGAACACAGTCTGCCAGGAATCCCTCAAAAGGTTCTGACTGTGTGTCTCAGTTTAAGTAACAGACCTTTAACCCTCTGAAGAGGCTCTGCCTCTGTGCCTTTCAAAGAGGACATGCAGGGGATTACATGCAGGAGATTCTTAAGACAGTGGAATAGAAATGTGTGCTTTTGCTTCCTGTTTTTTATCCTCTCAGCATGTTTCCTGCTCTGCCCTAAGTACTGTTCCTCTAACACTATTGTCTCGTCCTTCCAGGAAAGACCATAATCACTCTCTATTGTCATACAGTGCCCTGTACTGACTGCCCGCCATTTTATTTGAATGTCTGAATGTATAAATTCCCAAAATGGAATGAAAAACACTCACACTTGCTTTGTTCATTTCACATCATCACTTTAACAGGGTCTACTTATTACAGAACTCACAGAAGCTTTCTCCAAACTCACCATCAGTGAGAAAAATTGTTCTGAAGGTTTCAAGGTCATAGGTTATAGCAAATACCTGACTGAAAAGGCCTCCAAACGTAGTACGTCAAATCTGTGTATCTGCAAAGTTCAAGTTCAAAGCCCCTCTTCCTTTACTTCTTCTCTTCTTCTGTGATCCCCACTATAAAGTCCTTTTCTCCTGTTTTCTCTATATATTTATCTAATTTGTGTAGAAGCTTCAGCAGGCGGAATTACTTACATGTTGGTTTCGCTTTTGCCTATTATTAGTTTTTGTCAGAATAGATGGAGCTCATCTTCACTATAAATCAACGTAACACAGACGTCCACAAAGCGAAAACCTCCCAGAGGAGATCGTTGTTGGGAAAAGGTAACACTCTAAACTCAAAATTACTCATAATTCCTACCTACAGTGTCAGAAAACCTGTGTTCAGTCACTGATTCCACTGCTGTATGAGCTCTGTGCAAGCACTGCAGGAACTAAACTCCTGCCTGCCTCCACCCAGATTCAACTCATGTCAGGGATGGCAGATCCATGGCATCAGGAGACATTAGGTGGTCCTCTTTAGAAAATTGAAATGCTCATGACTCAAAGGTCCAAAACACAGGCAATGGTATCTCTATCACACAGGACCAAATTCTTGCCCACTACTGCAGAATCTCAGATTCGATTAACATTGAAGATGACAGATACATGGCCCGAGCTAAAATTGGGAAGTCATCCTTAGAGGAAGGAAATGCTTGTGGCTTATTTATAACAAGTGCACCTCCAACACACTAAGCAGAGACCCGTTCAGCTGTACACGTGGACAACATCACTGCAGAAATCTGGCTTTGATTGCTGACAGTGATACCTTTGGTGCACGGATGGCACATGAGCGTGTCTGCCAAAGAACGAATCACACAGGGACAACAGTCTCACCCGCTGTTGAAGAATCATGGTTCCAGTTTCTGACAGTAATGCACAGGTGGTGCACAAATGCTGTAGAGACAACAGTTGCCAATTTAGCAATTTTCTCACTAGATTTGGCGATTTTTAAGACCACTGTGATGACAAATCCAGCAACTTTTAGGACAGATTTCAACTTCTTTCTCTGAATGAAAGTGCTCTGATGTGACTGTGTCTCTGGATTTACAATGTGTAGTATGTTGGGGAGCGGGCTGATTTGTTTTTGGCGGTTACACTTACAGACTGATAAACTGAAAGTGCAGCATAGCATTACATGAAGCTAGGGCTATGCTGTGTCTCTGCATCTGTGTCTGTAAGTAAAAGATTCTAAAATGTCATTATTAAGTTTCAAAGGTGTAAGGATCAATAGAGAGAGGCGACTGTGACTCAGTTCCATGCCTCCTTTTTTTTAATTAATTCCTTTGAATGATGGATCTTGTTTTAAATGTTAGAGCTGCAAAGTCTCAATTTAATCCTCTGGTACTCAAGGTTTGGCATTTAAGAAGATAATTCTAACTTCAGTCTTATTATCAAGTAGTTCTGCTTTTTGAATTGGAAAACAATTCAGGTTATCTATAAATGACACAGTCCAGTTTGAGCTTCAGAAGACCAAAGGCAACAACATAACTGAACTGTGAAACAACAAAGAGGCCGACCAAACTGCTGTTAATCTGAAATCCATCTCTGGTCTCCTGCCTTCACTACCACAGTTAAAAAGGCTCAGGGAGACTGTTTTTTAATAGCTTTTTTGTCTTTTGTGCTCCTATTGGATTTGACAGGAACATTTGCCAGCAAACATCACAGAAATGGTCTGCACTGAGAAGTAAGGGACTTAAAAAGTGTCGACTTCAAAGTAATGTCTCTCACACTTTGACAGAATTTGACTTTTTTGCATTTTTTGTGCTCCACACAGTTTCGTTTTGAAGTTCACTTTTTTGCTCTAATGTTACTATTACTCACACGTGATTGGACACTGAGACTTTTAATATTTCTGGCCTTTAATAAACTGAATGCTGGGTTAAACAAAAAAATAATAATAAATTAAATAAATAAATAAAATGTATGGCTTTCAGCTTCTGGTACTTCAAGTTATTCGATCTTGGAGGACACAAAATGTTTCACAAGTTTGGCAAGTTATGACAGATTCCCAAATCTATTTATCTGAAGATGACAAATGGAAAGTGTCAACATAGTTAATGAGGAAAGAATGCCGACCTTAATACATTTTTGAGATGCAACCATGATAACAAATGATGCTCTGCATCCTGTCCTCGGAGTGTATGACAGACGATAAACGCTGACCGGAGACTGGCCCTCCTGCACGAAAGAAATAATCACCAGGTATGGCAAGCAATATCACTTGATTTATTGAAGTATTGATTTTGTTACTCAATTTTATAATGGGGTTTTGGTCACATATTGGGCAGCAGATGAAAGATAAATGTTATAAAAACAGACATACCAGCAGACTCCATGATTTACTTGCATCAGTGCATCTGTGTTGTGTAAAGGCAAATATGAGGGAGGAACGGGGTGAGGCAGGGAGGCATGCAGTGCACGATCTTCAGCCAGCTAAACGGCACTCACTTATCATGCTACACTCTCTGCAGCAGCCAGATCAAGTCATAGCATCTATGAAAGATACATTTTATATTTATAAAGTGGTTCATCAGACACAAATGTAATGTTCTTCAAGTCCCACTTCAAAGAAGTCACTTAGGATTGTTTACCTCAATGTACTGTTGAATAATTGATGTAAAGGCATAACACAGCTTCCTCCGTCCATTGTAAGTGTCCAGAGCAGAATAAAATAATGTTGATGCTTGTTTATTCTGTGTCTAAATCATGCAGACTTTGTCATGTTTTTTCATTTTGCTGTTTTCCGAGTCTGTTCCTGGCAACAGGCTTATTCACTCTGTATTCACTGCGAATACAGTAGCAAACAAACAGTACACTCAAAAGAATTTCATTGTGATTTACTGAGACCATTAAAATGTTCCATCAGTGTAGACCAAGCAAAAAGAGCTTACACACAGTAATGACTAAAAACTAATAAAGTAGTGAAAGCCTGTACTTAATGAAAAATAGATCCACTTTCTGTGAATGCAAAGCATTTTCCACATATATGGCAACCTGGCGGCAGTTGTTTTCCATGCTTAATAGACTACCTGGCTCCTGTGTTTTTGTATTGCTTTGTTTTTGTTAAAGTGCAAATTATTAGCTAGTGCACTGTAAGCAGTTATGTTGTATCTGCTCTGGTCTTCACCAGTCCCACCCACACTGGACAATGACTCTCCCCTGGAGGATCAGATGTAGTGATAAACTGAGTTTCTAAAACCAATCAAGAAAAAGGCTGTGGAAACAGCCACAGCTAAAGTGTTTTTGATTCTATCAATTGTCCACCTAGATCTCAAAAGAGGGGAAAGGATCAATAATCATATATATTAGTTATCATATCTGATGGAAGATTGGAAATCTTGGAAAGACTGCTGTAGTCAGCGAAAATGAAAACCTGTCTGCCTGGAGTTTCTTTGCTAAAGCACCTTTTCATGGATGGTCTGAGTGCTTTCTTTGTGATGCTGCTAAATGATGCTTTACCTTACTGTGTGTAAACATGATTAATTGCATTCATGGTACTGTGTGTTTGGTTGTGAGGTAGAGATCCAAGCTGAGATCCAATTTGAGAGAGATTTGCCATTAGTATTTGTTTTATTGTCAGCTGTTGGGCTTGCTGCAACAATATTAAGCACTGCCATGCTCTCCTGTAGGTCTCCCCCTGCTGCTTTTTTTACCGTCTCCCGTGACATCCTTTCTAATTCAGCTTCTCTTGCTATACCTGAACTATATTTATATTGATTTTCAAGGATTTCTCTCTAAAGGTGGCCTTTGAGGACCATAAAGCTCTACCTTAACATGACAGGTTTCTTATAAAAATCCTCTCACATGGTATTGTCAGTGAACGACAGACTGAGCGATGTTGGAGCTTGATTAGGGGTTTAGTCCGGAGGTTTCAATCAATAGAGAGGAACGCTGAGGCCAAGCCCAATTAAATGCATGGGCCCATTATATCAGAAGTGATTGCATCGACAGCACAGCTCCACACTCGACAAAGAGAGCAGTGATCAATAGACAGCCTCTCAAAATGGACAGGCTTAAGATTGCAGATTTCAAGGCAGGGGTAAAAAGACTGAAATTTTTTTTAATTAGCTGTGAGTTGTACTTCTATGAGATAGGGATTTACTGCTGTAACTGTCTAAACCAGTGGTTCTCAAACTTCCCCCCAAACAATTTTTATCAGTCATTAACTATAATAGGGGAAGCAACTCATAAAAAAGGATCCAAGTTGAATTTCAGAGAAATAAACTAAACAGTAGCAAACTCGTTTGTTTATTTTGTTTATTTTTTTAACTGTATTTGTTCAACTTAGTTTCACTCCATATTTTTCCCCTGGTCATCCACCTCCCCCTGCAGTGACTTGAGGACAATTAGGCCTCCTTACGCATTAGTAAATATTTCATGTTTATTATATAAACGGATGAGTACTGCTATTTATACATTTTCTAAACATTTTGATATTGCATTTTATATTGTTTTAATATGTCTAGGTTTTTCTTCTTTTTTCTTTTTATTTCTGTGTATTGTTATTGTGTAATGCTGCTGCTACACGGTAATTCCCCAGCTTGGGATCAATAAAGTATATCTATCTAATTAATATTTCACATACATATGTGTCATTTACTTAAAATACCATGTGTGAGTAGTAATGTAACACCTGCATCAAACAGGCTCATTTCAAGTGGCAAAATTAATGCACCAATGCTTGATTTACTGTTCAATAAAACGGACCACAGCAACTGTAAACCTGTCATTTTGACAACAGACATTTTTAATTTAGCCGTGTGTATTACTGCAACTTCATGCACTGCTGGATTCGTCCTTGGTTATGACCCTTTGGCCCACTGTTCCGAGCCGATGGATGTCTGCTGCGTTTTAGTTTTTCTGTAATGCTTTGACAAGATATTCGAGCAAATGGGAGTCATGTTGACATAATGAGGAACAACATGTTGGCGGAGCTGCTGGGCCTCAAGTGTGGCCTCATGCGAATGATTTCTTGGGCATGTCATGTATAAGCAATAGAAAGTGTGCAGTTAATTACATACCTTGAAAAAACTGTTTGCCAATTCAAACACTCTAATTGCTTTTGAGTCCATGGAAAGTAGTTCTTTGAAAGCCTTGTAAATATGCAATTTGTAGTTGTCTAGTGTGTATAATAAACAGCATTTAAGTGAGTATTATAGCATTTTTATGAGTATTACATGTTTCAGTTTACATATTTCTCTCCAAACACTGTAAATTACACATAAATACACATGCAGTCTGTGCAATCTCTTAACAAAAATTACTCTAGTTGTTGGTGCTTATAATATGATGTTGTGAGGTGCTAACATTTATACCATGTTACTGACAATTTTCAGTTCTGATTGTGTTCTCTCCCTCATCCTTTATCTTTCTGTTGTTTCCCCGCTCTAGTGTTTCTGGTTTGTCCCCTGTTTGTCTGTTTTCCTGTATCTGTGTGTCTAAGCCTGGGAGTGGTTGACCTACTTTTGGATTCCCACCAGTTCTGCTGCTCACCTGTTCCTGATCATCCAATCAGCCACATCCCTTACCCGCCCTTCACTCGAGTCTTCGCCAGATTGGCAGTTCACTTATGGTAATGTGGCCGACTCTCTGTAGAGTTAATTCCTGTGTAGTTTTTTTGTGCTTATTCTAGTTTATGCTCTGCCTCAGGTTCACCTGCACTTCTCTGTCAGTCATCACACCATGCTCAGTGCCATTTCTGCCTTCACCTGCTCCTGTGGATATTCGCTCTGTCTGCTCTGGTCTCTGTTCCTGCACACTCACCATAAATGCCCTGGATCTATTTGCTGATCCTGTTCTCGATTATCTGCCTTCCTGCTCCAACACTATAGACTTTACCAGTAAACTGACTCTGATTAAACCTTAATTCTGCATTCAAGTCTGAGTCCTACATTTGGGTACAACTAATTATCCAGGTGAATCCTAACAGATTGCTGTTGATTTATGAAGCATGACTGTGACACAAACACCTATGAAGCATGTATTGGTTTTCTATCCTAAATTCACTTCCCTAAAAGTCTTCAATTTTGTGTCTTGCCTGCTGCAGACAGTAATGTTGGTTCTAAAATGTTTCTGTGTGTGATTGCAGCTGTCAGGAAATGTTCTACACCTCTGAACAGTTTGCTAATTTTAAATGTAGAGGGACATGTCAATCAAATATATTTGAATCATATGGAGTGGATGTATGAGCTGTTTAGAGGCATGATTATTGTAGCTACTTCGGCTGAATTACATACCTATAACACTGCTTAAAAACCCTACTGACTCAAGAGTTGTCTGGTGAAAAGGATCAGACGACAGCATTGAGACGTTTCATCCTCAGAATTTACCTCAGTCATTTAAGTGTATTCCACTTTCTTCCACCATAATGGTTAGAAAATAACTTCACATTCTTGGTGGGTTTTTTTTATTCAGCATAGGGGAGAGAAGATGCTGAAGAGATTCAGTGCCGGTTCTAATCCCAGGCTAAAAGCTGAATGAGTGCTGTTACATGGCGCTGTCTTTCACCTTCCAAAATATCTTCTCATAACTTAGTGTGCATGTGACTTAGAAATTGTTAGAAGTAGACCTTCTCTCCCTCATCCCTTCTGTTTCTGTTGTTTTCTCTTCCATTCTGTTTCCTGTCTGTCCCCTGTTTGTCTGTTCTCCTTTGTATGTGTGTTTAAGCCTGGGCGTGGACGACCTAGTTTCTGCACCTCACCAAAACCCCTTGCTCACCTGTTGGTAATCCCCTCATCAATCACACCTGAAACCAGCATTATATACACCGGTCCTACACTTCTTTCTCTGCCGGATCATCAGTTCAGTCTGTTGTTAATGTGCATTCGACTCATACATGATGCCTTTGGGTCCAAAATGCTGCCAAAAGACATAACAGAAATTGCTTGTTTACAACCAAAACAAACCTAGCTGGCATGCTTTTTCTAAATACCTTCTCTTAATTTCACTTAGCAAGACTGTAGCTGTCTGTGACTAGAAAATCTAACTTTTTTTGTGCATTCATTTCCAACAGAAGCTCACTAATAAAAGTGCAAAGCAGATCTCTTCATTCTTGCCCTATTCCATTGTTTCCTAACCTTTCCATTCCTATCCTTTCTTAGTCTGTGTCCTTTGTCAAATGAAACTAATCAGTCTCTAAATCCAACCTTTGCCTCCATAGGCTTTCTGTGCTGTCTTTATTTATACACTCACCTGAAGGGGTAACACTCTTCAGCCCGCCACTATTCCTTATCTGCTCTTCTTGCCCTTTTCCATGCCCATTTGTCTTAACAATCAGAATAGTTTGTATCACTTTTTTTTTTTTTTTTGCAGAAAACTGCACTGCTGCAAAGGTTTCCAGGGCACAGTATGTCCTGATAAGACTAGATTAGATTCCTAAACCTGATTTTGGTTAAACTGCAGTATTTCTGTTCTGTGTTTTATAACATGAGAGGAGCATTCTACAAGTTCAAGAGAAAACAGTATGTCAGCAACACTAATATCACAAGGATAAGAAGGTGTTGCCATTGCCATCATCATTTTCAGCGAGTGTTACAGCACAAAAACAGCACTACTTGCACAGCATGTTTATGTTTATCTACAGTCAACTGTAGATAAAACAGGATGTTACCACTGGGATTTTAGCTGTTTGCTTCCCTTTTTTGTGCATCACTCCAACAAATGCCTTTAATTTTTGTTCTTAAAACTGTTTGGAGAAGCTCTACCAAGCATCCAACTCAGTTGAGTATTCCCTCATATTTGGGCAGAAAGGAAGGACAGTTAGTTGTCTGCACTGAGAGAGAAATTTTGAGTAACTGAAGAAGTCTCATGAGAGCCAGCTTAGTTTAACTTCTAGTATTTCCAGGGCCACTGTACGGGGGCTCAGAAGGTCAAATATTGTTTTAAATACAAGAAACCATCCATCAAGCTATTTATTTCAACAGTAGTGACCTAATTGTCATGCAAACAATGTGTGTTTTGGTCCAGACTGAAAAATACATAAAAAATAATTGGATGGGTCATGGTGAAAATTGATGAATGATCAAATCTCCTGACCTGTCCTCTAGTGCTAACATTTGCTGACTATCAAGATAATCTTACTGTACGTGTGCTTCCAAACACCTGAGTTGCCTCCCTAATCTCACACTTGTACAGTGACTTCAGAAAGTATTCAGACCCCTCCAACTGAAATCTCATGCAGCTACAAACATATTCAGACACTTTGCTGTGGCACGTCAAATGTAAATTGAATAACCAAGCAGCATGTAAAGGACTCTGAGAGCATGAAGAAAAAGGTTATCTGGTCTAAAGAGACAAAAACTGAACCCTGTGGGCAGAACTATTTCTGTTGAACACCAGGCACTACTCACGGCCTGGCTAACACTGTTTCTATGGTGAAGCACGGTGGTGGCAGCATTATGCTATGGTGATGGCTTCTCAGCGGCAGGGACAGGGAGACTGGTGAGACTTGTGGGAAGGATGAATGCAGACACATAGAGAAGTCCTTGAAGAAAACCTGCTCTGGATTGCACATGACCTGAGGCCTGTAATACGAAGCAGGATTTGGGCTTAGTGCAACTTCAGGTTTAACCCTGGGTTTTCAGGGTGGTTCACTGAGCACAGAGCAACAGATCTTTTTGTAGATCAGTCAAATTGTTTTGCTGTTGGAGGCTTTCCATATGTGCACTCTGATTTTAAATCAGCTTCTAACAAAAAGAGGGTGAGTTTATCACACAAAATAACTACATAATAAATATTATAGATCCACACAATGTTTAATACTTCCCCATTTTTATTTACCCACTTCACATGTTCATCGTAATTTTCCACTGTTTCAGTAAGAAACCTAATAATAATTCCTGTACTTATTTACATTATATCCTTAGCTTGACTTCATTAACTACAAATTTAATTTAATTAATTTATTTTTATTTAATTTATGTAATTTATTTATATGGCTTACATTTAATTTGGTAGTATATAAAAGATGAATACGCAGGACACGTTGTAAGCTTTTGTCAGTGTTGGACTGGCTATTTCCTGGAGGCAGTAAATACCAGTGTAAACTCAATTTGTATCAAAGTCACAAACGTATTACTAGAAATCATTTGGTTGTTCATTTTTGTCCGGCACTAGTAAAAATAACCAACAAGAAATCAGCTAACAGGAACAAAACATCAGGCCACAAAAATAAAATGGCAACAACTCAGTCTGATTATCAGGTAAATCTCGCAAACACGTATCACAACTGTGTGTAGAGCATAGTGCTGATTTTCCCACTTAACCTTCATGGAGGCTTTTATGTTTATTGTCTGCTGCAAAACATCTCAAAGGAAGCGATGGGACGGAGGACAGAGAGCCACCTACAGAATTTTGAATTTCAACAATTGTATTATTTTAATAAACACTGTGTTTTGAGTGTCCATTTGTACATCTGTCCATTTGGGTCACAGGGTTTGTCTGTGCGGCTGTCATGGGTTTTATTAAAGTATCCATTAGATTCTGACGCCTACAAGTCATTTACTGCCCCCTTGACCAGCTCAATTACTTTTGAAAAATGCAGTGCTTTTATTTGAGGGCGTAATGAGGACTATGGGCAGATGGGGTTCATCACTTCTATTATCCATTATGTCAAGTCGCTCTGAGGGCTGGAGTATTTGCAGATGCTTATTAGGTTTGACATTCCATTCTGAGCAGTATTCTTAGGATGAATTTGACCAAGTAGTGTGTGATAATGACCTGTGGTCCTATGCGTTGCCTGTCGGACTCATCAAGTCTGCATCAAAATTTTATCTAGGAAACACTGTTTTCTATGAATCTCAAGGTATTACTTCCATATCTCATTCTGTTTTTTTATGTTATACATTTCTTGTCTGCTTTGGGGTTTTTGCTGACTTGCTCCTATCTGACTCTTGAAAGATGTTTTCAGTTAAAGTTCAGAGTTACATCAGAAGTCACTACTTCTCCTGGCATTTCTCTTCTTTAGGGAGACGTTTATGTGACACTCGGGTGTCACCTCAGAGCTTTCTATTACATTGCCAATACGATAGAGGAATATGTGTGCGTATGTATGTATACACACACACACACACACACACACACACATTTTTCTTGACACAAGCGGAGGGAGGCAGAAAGAAGGAGCACCCTTCCACCTCATCTCTCTCCCCCTCCCACACACCCATCTTCTCTCCTCCCACGCCATCCATTCCATTACAATGATAATAGGATTTGGAGGGCTGCATTATTGCTGCTGTCTGAGCTGGGCCTTGTGATATCCCTGTCCGCACCACTCCTCCCGACTTGCATGTTAGGCTCCTGATTCATACTCCATTCGCAGATGCCTCCATTACAGACCGAGGGGAGTCGTTTGGTTCAGGGTCATTATATCCGTCTGCTATATGGACTGGTGAGTTTTATTCTTGGCAGACTGACCAGACAAAAAAAACTGATCTGCGCAAGAGGGGTGGGGACTCCTGTTTAATGGCTGCTTTGCTGTAGCCCCCAGCGAGCCTTATTTGTTCAAACGGAGGTTATGTTTATGGCCATTCATACGGGGCAGTTTTGAAAAGCCATCATTTCCAATGCACAGGGCTGCCTTTAGAGTTTTGCACTCATTTTCAGCAGCTGAAAAGTGGAGTGGAATTGCCAAGGTCAGAACTAACGCCTAATTCCCACAGCAGTCAATATACAGTATGGTAACCAGTAATAACATAATAACAGGAAACAGCCTCACAGTTTGCTGAAGCAACCACACTAAAATTTTCTGTCTAGTTTCAGTTTCCATCTACTCACCTGTGAGTGGAAAATGATATCAAATCAATAAATAACCCTGACCCAAAGAAGCATTTTCTCTCCTTCACCTGTTAAATACATCCATGGTAAAATCCAGGTGCTTTTGTTCCCTATTGCAGTTCCAATAGTAGCAATATCCATGGGTTTATTAAATACTTTACAGACTTTACAATTAAGGTGTTGGGAGCTGTACTGAAGAAAAGGCACACAGAACAAAGGACAGCCACCTTTTTTATTTCACTGCTTATTCAGACTCATCCTTCCACCTTCATCCAGTCCATGCTGTGCTAAAGATAGGCAACACAGCTTTATTGTCTCCATCATTCCACTGAATTCTATAAGTCAAGGACAATATGTATTTCTTCATTTTACTATCCTCAAACTGTGCTTTTTAGAAAAATATCTTTGTCCTGGCATTTAAAGACGTTTGTCTCCACTGTCTGATGTTTTCTGAGCCAGTGAATGAATATCTGTGGAGGAATTTAATGGAGGGTGAAAAGAAGCGAAGGACAATATAACAGGCCTGATACTGTGGCAGCCGACGTCTGGATCACAACCTGAGAACAACTGAGAACAAAACAACACAGCTGAATGTGTATCTTGTTGCACTAATTTGTATTGCCGCTACTCCTACTACTTTCTGAGCTAATAGGATAATAACCATTTTGTCATCCACACATATCTACATTAGGACACTAGTCATACATGTATAACACTGTTTTAAAACTCCTTTCCTGTAATGCCATTATCTTAATGTGACTATTAACACTATATAGTGTGTAATTCTGGACACCTGGCCTCCATTATGTGCTCATCAGCCCCCAACAGTTTTACAGTAAAAATGTGTAGCTGTTTCTGTTATAGTTCAGCTGGCTCTGCAATTATACCCGCTAGCATCAAGGCCTAACAGATTAGCATTAAAAAATAAGTGGCTTACTTCTTTCAAATTATACTGTATACCATATTATACATTCACTCAGCCATATGAGGTTCTGAATTACCCAGTTTACATTTTGCACCACTTCAGTGCACATTCATGCAAGCTTTAGCAGTGTCACGACCTGAGAACAAGAAATTATACAGCCGAATGTGTGGCTTATTCTGACATTTTCTTTGCTTCCTTTTTTTTAAGTGAATGTGAAATTAGAAAATAACTAAAAATAAACTTTCTTTTGAACCTAACTTGTGAATTCAAATATGAAACATTTTCTAGTCCTGTCCAGCAGCAGTGCTGCATCCATCCCTCCTGTTCTGATGAACTTCTGTTTGAAAGGTCAGTGAACATGTGACAACCCCTCCTCTCTTGGCCAGCCTGTCTCTGGCTCTCCCTATTCATTTTTAACTTAAACAATGAAGTTATTTCAGCCTGTGCCGCAGTTGCACGTGAGAAAGGTATTTAACTCCAACTCCAGTCTGCAGCCGCACTGTGCCAGCTCCACTCTTCCCATCAGCACATCCACAAGAAGCCAGCAGATGTGCTTCTTCAGTGGAACCTCTGGCTCATTAAGTTGCTTTTATTGATGGTCCTGAGGAGTCCACTCAGGGCTCTTCTCTGCCTAATTAGCCAAGTCTCTCCAAGGATGGGATAATTGTAATTACCAGCTTTTTCACCACTTTTAGGTGACAAATGGTTTGGATGAGGCACCATGTTGTCCCTAAAAGACAACATCTCACTCAGGTCAGTGAGATCTGAAGGTCATTCAGATCTCACTGACCTTCAGTCTTCTATGAGGACTGCTTGTCATCTCTGGTCTCTGGTAGCTTCTTCTTATATCTTGGTTGCTATAATTCTCATTATTTATAGGTTGTCTGTTTAACAAAGGTTAAGTGAGTTGTTTGAGAATAAATAATTTAATCAAATAGAAGCTCCTCTAGCCAGTAGCGCTTCTACAATCATCTGGACCAGATCAAGGGAAATTACATTACGTAGTATGTAATCCACAATCTAAATCTCGCAGAGGTCTCCTACTGAGAGGCAACCTCTTTTCCCCTGAGACATTTACAGGGTTTTCTCCTTAATGTCCTAATGCTCTTTCGGAGAATTATACCTGCAGCCATGGCCTGAAATAAGAAATCATTAGAATCTTATACAGAATTTTGATTTTCCCTTGCTTAACAGAGATTGAAAATGAGTGACTCCTTCATCACTATAGCAACAACCTGTAGGCTGTAATTTACACTGCTTCTATTGATGGAAACCCCAAGGTGAAATCTTAACTTTATCAATATTTCCCAGAACAGCAAAATGCACCTTTTCAGTTTCTTTTGTGAGTTTACTGTCTGCATGGCTGTTTTCTATATCCTCATATCTCAGTATTTTTCCAGTGTGGCTAGTAGACCATATACAGTAGTAAAAAAAAAAAAGCCTAATCTTTTTCTCTCTCTTTTTTTTTTTTTGTGTGTACACTCCAGATTTGGGCCTGTAGAACAGTCATAAAATTTCACCTTACTTGTGATCACACTCAAAAAAAGAGTTCAATTTTTGGTGTCAGTGACTTTTTGAGGAGAGTAGAGTTAATTATACTCTGAATAGAGTTAAATCCCACATATTCAACTCTCTGTTGACATGTAGTTGGTGTTAAAACCAAGTACCACGACGGAGTGTTTTCAAATGGACACTTCAAGTGTCATTACAATGACTTCAACACAGCTTCGTCCACTCTGTAACTCTGAACCTGGCTGTGACACTGACAGTGTTAAATCGCCCCGCCACGCTCCTCACAATCTCCACAGACTCCTGCTGTCCTCCGCACTCGGTCGTCAGCAAACCCTGTATGTTGTACGACAAGTAAATAATATATGGTACGTTAAAGTAATAGTTTGATAGCGATATTTTCCTCTTGGTCTTTTTATTTCATTTCACGGTAAACTAACATAATTATGACACCACACTGGTACAAGTCACCGCAACTCATGCTAACTGCAGTAGCACCATCTTATACAAACATTTTAGTTAACTAAAACGTTTTCTTTCATGGTATAACTATGCGGAAATTTTTCGTTTGAGGTGTTCAATAAGATAAGTAGTTCATGCTATTTTGTCGGTATTTTGGATGAGGGTTTAGCTTGGGTAAGGGATTAGCTTGGCATTAGCTAGCGTTAACTTGCTCGTTAGCTAGCGTTAACACTAGCATTAACACTAATCACCTCAATATGGGCACAATGATATGGAGTGATACCAGCTCACTTACTTCAGATCCTTTGATAAACAATACATACAATGACAGAGCATACATTGTTCCTTATTGTTATATGTTTTAAAATGTGTTTTAAAATGTAAAAATGTTAATGTGGTGCACGTTTTAAAATAAATGTGTTTTAACCAAATGAGGCCTCATTATTTTGGCAAACATTATTTTGAAAATAATCCAGAGAGTGAGAGTTGTCCAACTGTCCAAAAAGAGTTAATTTAACACTTTATGGTGTGGACCCATATAGACACGTCAAAAGTGTTGAAATCAACTCTGACAGTGTTAATTTGGGTATGCTGATTTTGCTGTGCACAGTTCATGAATATTTGTCTTGAAGTCAAGTCTTGATAATCAATGTGGAATCATTATGATACAGGAAGGTGCACAGATCAACCAGGAAAGATTCAGTGAAATTAAATTTCCCATGTGCGTACCTGACAAATTTTCCCTGTACTCAAATTGTTTCTAATTTAATCAAATCCTTAGTACAGCGCCTGCTGAGGTCCTGTTTTAACGCAGCGAGTCGAAGCATCTAATTATGGACTTTTTTGTTTTATATTTTGCGTGAAAAGAGGAGCTCAGTGTAGATCAGATATGAGCAGTGGAATACTTGTAGAATGAGCATATTACCAGTTCAGATTGGTTTAACCATACTGTTTTCCCAGCATATTCAGCTAGCAGCGTTTTTGTGTGTTCTCTGCAGCCAGTGTTTGTACTCAGTCAAAGATTGTTTGTGAGGATCTCTGTAACTCTGTAAAACCAGTGTTCAGAATGTTTTCACTGTTTCTGTAGCTCCAGCAACTCCACCAGAGCGATACACGTCTTCTATTTAGCATATTGTGTCACATCAGTTTCAGAAGTCAGATCCTTAAACTTTCATCCATATCAGATCAGTACTCAGCTTGTTTTAGTTAAAGTCATTTTTAACAAAGACCTTTCATATTACGATTTGAAGGAGTTTGTGAAAAATAAACTCTGCCAAATGTCATGGTCTGCATTTGTTATATGTGCCAGATCATCAGATACATATTCAATCAATATTGCGCGTCCTTCACTGATATATACATATAAATATCAGAACAGACTCACTATCATTAATAAGAGAGCCTGTTCTTATGGCTTGGCTCACTAAGAACACACTCCAAGTGGCTACCAAAATAATGTAAAAATTATGTGTAAAATTAATTACTAATGTACAAAACAAACATTATATCAAATGTTTATTATATATATGGCTTATTATACTCAACATGCAACAGAGTGCCAAAAAAAATTACAAAAGTACAAAAACAAATAGCCTACTATTTACAGTGAAACAACATAGAGAAGCTTAGAGAATCACACAAGAAAATATAAACGAAAATGTGTAAAACAAAAAGAAAAGCATCCAGGTAACAGTTTTAGTTAGTCTTTAGTGAAGACTAGCATCAAGAAAAACCAAATGTTCAGTTTTAAGGGGTTGACCCTGTTTCTCTGTGTGTGTTAGCTGTGTCTGTAACCTCCACCCCTCCCCCTGCTGCTCAGTGCGGACACACAGACCCCACCACACATCATATAAAAAAATATATACATAGCATATATACATATATAAATCATGTATACATATATAAAGCGGCTCTGGCTCCAGGCAGGAGTCGGCTCCGATTGTTCACTTAAAAGATCTGGCTCTAAGAGCTGATTTGTTCGCGACCAGCACATCGCTAACTGTTAAGCTAACGTTAACGGTTAATTGTAAAGCTGCCATTGGGTCAGTTTACTGAGAAATAACCTAACAACAATCAGAAAAATAGTTGCCGTTAGCATGCTATTGTTACTACTATCATTAATAAGTTAACTAGCATTTATCCAATAATTGAAATTGGCTTTTTACACCACAAGCTAAAATTAAACGTTAGCATGCTAACTTATTATTAATGTAAAGATACCATTAGCATTTACCTAACTTGTTCACCCTAGACTGGTCTTTGGATAAATTACTTTTCACATAAAGTGTTCTCAGACATTCTTTTTAAACTACAAACCGACAGAAAAATGAAAGTGTCAGCACACTCTCACTGACGTTAAACTAATTACCATTTTAAGCCGACAGAAAATATTAGCATTCAGCTAATCTCACTTGTAGCTAGCGGAGCGCTTTCCACAGAAAGCGATCTGCAGCACATTAGTGTCACTTGTTGTAACGTTACTATCAGGGTTTCTTAATAAGTCTGGTTCACAGCAGTCCCCTTACTTACAGAAATGTAACATCTTGAGTCAATTTCAACTGAATAGTGTAAACAGCTTAAGTAATTTAGTTTTGAGATCCTGTTTTTACAAAACGTAGTGATAATTAATGACAGCTAAACATGTTGCATTAAAACAAAATCCAGGTTTAGAGTCACAGGCACACACTCCAAGCACAAGCTGGAAGTGAATGTGGTCATGTTTGTGATAAGAGTGAGGGCACAGAGGTATCTGGGAGATAAATTTAAATATACAAATACAAATATACAATACAAATATAAATATTTAACAGCACTATTTGACAACTCTTCATTAAAATGTCAAAACATGATATTCTAGATTTTCTAGGTCTTTTTCAGCAGGTATATTTCCATTGTGATCTATACCTTAATTATTAGTATAAAGGCAATCATAATAATAAATGTAATACCTAATATCTCATCCTGTATGTTTTTGTCATGTTTGGTCCCATTTACCTTTTGTTTTTGTTTTTTTGTTGTTTTTGTTTTTTTTATCTGGACACCTGAAGTAGTGCAGACCATCTGCCATTCACACAGTCACATTTGTTTTCTACAAATACAAATCTTAACACATTTCAGTGCATGACTTTATTCATTCAAAGCCTGCTTCTCATAGAACAGCAGGTAGGCTGTTCTCTCCCGCTGTTGACAGACCGTGGTTCCAGTTGTCTCACTGACGCTGTTGTCGTTGTATGTCAGCCAACGGTCTGTCAAGTCACCTGATGTTTCAGGGTAAGCACCGTTGCAGATGTAATGTCCTGAGAGGAGAGGACACACTTGTTAATGGCACATCTGAGGACGCAGTGGATTCTGAAGTCATTTTTAACGTCCCTGACGGCCAAACACTTACCAGAGTGAGCTGTGGTGCCCAAATGGCTTACGATGCTGACCAAGGTGTAGCGGGTCGGTCTCTAGAAAAGAGCACAGCTACCAAGTTAGCTACACACACAGATACATTTCATTTGTGCCAAAGTAAAGACGTGTCTATGTATTACAAAAGAAGAGTGACATTTCTTTACTGAACATATCAGCTTTACCTGTTCAGTGTTGTTGGATTCAAGGTTCACCACCAGCTCCAGCTCCCTTGTTAAAACCATGGGGCTGTTCACCTTCTCCAGGCTGAAGAATGGGGTGAATCTGAATCGCTTGAGCTGGAGGATCAACACGCTATTGACAGAAAGAGGAGGAGGAAGAAACGGATCAAAGGTTACATCACAAACTAATGGAGGAAGAAGTCTGCATTCAGGTTAAAGGCCATTTGTGATGGATGTGATATTACTCACTTTGGCAGGGTCAGGAATGAACAGTTTTGTGCTGACTCCTCAGACCCACACTGGCAGTGATAATCCAGCTGCTCTTCCTGCCACAGGGAACGGGGGGAAGAAAACAGGTTTTAGTTTAAGTCTTTTCATAGACGGCACACACAACCATTTTTTTTTACTTGTTGGGCTTGAAATGACACTAAACTCAAAGTAAGCATTATACTCCTACTTTCAGGTATTCCTGGAGAGAATGGATAACCGATCCTCCAGGCAGTAAGTCCAGGGAGAGGTTGGTGTAGTCCTCCTCCCTCTTCGATTGGATTCCACATCTGCAGAATAAATGGGCAATTCAAATGAAAACACAGTTACAGACAAAGAAAAAAAAATCATATATAACATGTGGAATCTATACAGCCTAAGGGTAAAAATGTGACTGTGTATTCATACCCTTTGCAGGTCCTGATGCTCAACATCTGGAAGGCCATGTGAGCATTTACAGGGCAGGTGTAGCTCATGCCCATGCAGTGTGCTACCATCTGGAGATCACATGCCACAGACCTCAGCATGTGGAGCACACAGTTGAGAAACTCATGGGCGTCCTGTAAAGAAACATACAGAAAACAAAAGTGGTGGAGGTGGAAATTACAAAGAATAAAATGTACAACTAATTGCAAAAAATGATCTGTGGGGTACCCTGCTGTGTTTCTTTAACTGAAAAATGTATTGACCTTCTGATTGTCATCCTCAAACTCTATATAGCTATATACCGCAACCATTTGTTTGAAGGAAGCCAGAACGCTCTTCTTTTCTGCCTTGTTGCTGGAAAAGCGGCAGACTCCGACCTCCGACAATCCTCTAGAAACAGCACTTAACGTTGACCTGTACGGTTAGTGGACAAACCAAAGAGCGACAGTACCTGTGTCAGTGTGTGTAAGGTGCTGTACCTCATGATCTGTGATGCTGAAACGCATGAGTTCCACACCCTCTCCTGGTTGTGGACCTCCTGCATGAAATGATTCAGTGTCAGGAGGCCTTGCAGAGTCGAGTTCATGTAGCAGGTCTGCGCCAGGTTGGGGAACCTTAAACGCAACAACATAGAGGATTAAAGTTAAACTGGAGCTTGTTTTCTTCACCAAGAAATGCCAAGCAAGTATGACAGGTGCTTAGCACATAAGAGTGTCAGGAGCACTCTTGTAACACTCTCTTGACTTGTTTGCTGTCTTACAGAGTTTGATGGAGACTTTGATCTGTGTGCTGTGCTGGCTTGGCACAAGGGCTAGAGGTGTGCATAGTCAATGCGTCTCTACCAAAAGAGGAAATGAACCTCCCAGTAACTCTAAAGCTGTTGTATTTATATGTTGTGTGTTCTTAACTGGCCTGCTAGCCTCAGCTAAGCCTAAAGTTGGAAATCTTCCAGTTTTTATTAAATTTATAGAAGTATAGAAAAAAAATATTTGACTTAGTACCCCTGACAGTCTTGGTTTGGACTCCTCTTTGCTGAAATATGAGGTGCTGACAAATTGTCCTGTATCATTCTCTGGCTGCCTGTTTCTTCACCAGATGACTCTTTTTTTGAAACATTTACACAGCACTAATTCCTCATACTTGATGACACAAGGCTGGGTAAAGAAAACGAATAAAAAGCTGTGGTTTCGTCCCAGGCTAACAGACACTGGAACCCATGCATCCATCTATTTCTGCAGCCCCCTGTCACTCTAACCACCTGCACCTGCTGCACCACAGGCAGTTCAGCAAGCGTTAGGTACTTATTTTACCTTTGTTACTAAGCTAACACTTTCACGGACAGACACTCTTGGGGACAATGAAGGAAAAAGAGCGATAGTTGCATGTGACAGTGTGCAGGTACGTACAAGCTTACGTGAGAAAATATGAGGCAGAGAATGGGAGAAAGAGACCTATTTTTCCCTGGTACTTTCTCCAAGACCGTCCTTAGTTATTTACTACAGGCCGCATGTGGCAGCTGTGGAAAAGAAGTAGCAGAGTAAATTGGGGACTGAGCTCATAGTTCCCCTCCGGTGACTTCTTTAGGTGACGAACCCCCAGGGAAGAAGAAGTGTTAGTTAATCCCAGTGTGTGTGTAGGGAGGGAAGCAGCAGGCTGGTTCAGGGGCAGATGGACAGCTCTGTAGAGAGAGTACAGCTATGGTGTGTGTGTGTGTGTGTAGAGTCTGAGGTAGATGGAATGATAACTGCCATTTGTATTCCATGATGCTACCATAGACTCACACCAAAGGACAAATGCACAGGTACAAAAGAAATCATCCACCCAGTAATACCTACACACACATATCCACACACACACAGAGTTCCAGGCCATGAGCCAAGAGGCTGTATTCCCTGCATGGGTAAAAACAACATTATGATGTATACTTCCTCCTCTTCACCCAGCAGGCTGAGGAAAGAACAGATCCTTCTCAGGCAAAGGGTTAAACACCTTGTCATCCCCTCACATACATCATCCCATATCACCCACAAACTCTTGCCCCAGTTCAACAATCTATCAGCTCTGTAATAGTTGGTGGAAGACGTATGTGTCGCCCCATTGGCTGTCCCTCATGATTCAACTGTAAGCTCCTCCCGATCCTCCCCCAACCCCGTACCCCTCTCCCGAGGCGGTTGTTACATCGCAAGTGAATCTGTCATGGATATGCTGCAGTGAGGCTGTAGAGTTATGAAGAGCACCGTCCAAAATCTGAGAATGTACATAATTCAGCACTTTTGTAGTGGGATTTCTTAATCTTGTCATGGTGGTGATTCAGTCCCAAAGCCTTGAAATCTCCCCAGTGCTTTTATTAAAATTTTCTGTCACAAGGAAGTGCTTCAGCAGAAAGCAAGATAGCCATGCCTGTATATCACATACACAAGCTGTTACTTGAATACATGTTGCTTAATGAAATGTCAGTTTTCAGCCAAAGAACCACAATGCCCTGCAGGAAAATGTGGAGCAATCGTCCTCATTCAAACTGTCAGATTCAGCACTATTCCTTAAACTTCCCACTTACAACAAAATGAATCTGGCTCTTATTAACCAAGCTCTTCGGAGTAGGAAATCAGTCCTGACTGCCCAAAAATTCTCAGTGACGCATTTTCGGTCCCACTTTTCGAATTAAAAACATTGAATTACAGGGAAGCAAGGTTTGTACACCAAAAAAGACCTGAGGTTTATTTGAGTTTGAGGGGTGATATAAATAATACATAAAATGAAATAAAAATGATCTTGTCATCAGGAATTTTAAATAAATGTGCACCCTAGTCCTGCTGTGTCTGACTACACCTATTGATAACACTGTGTGTCTCAGGATTGATCAGGACATGTGCAGGTGTGATTTTATATATAATGCCTGACACGTCCTCCAAATAACCATGCAGGTCATTTGTTCGTGCCCTCTGATATAAGACTGTTCCTTAAATTATCACTCATATTGGCATCAGGAGATCTGCTGCAGATAAACTCTCAGATATCATTGTTGAAAAATAACTAATTGTGGTACTAATAGTGCTATAGTGAAGATTAAGTTATGTTCATTTTTAAGGGTTCATTTTAAAGGAAACATCAAAGCTTGGGTTGAAATAAGTACTTCGTCAAGGTTAGAGGATCTTCGTTGTCATGGTTACAGTAATAAACACACTAAACTGGGGTGCTTGTGGAACAATTGCTGTCATGGTTAAAAGAAACAATGTCGACTGTCAGTTTGAAATGGCAAACAGTCCAATGTTTTGTCATCCCACCCATCCATCACTGACTTACTTTATGGCACCTGACTTTCTCCTCTGAATGTAGACATGCCGTTTTGGGGCATTTGCTGAAGTGACTGATGTCTCATGCAGGTGCTAGATGTCATTTCACCATCCCATAAAATAATGACAATCTGTGGGGTCATGTGTATTTTGTGTGGATTTGGTGCCAGATTTGGTGCCAGATTGACTATTCTCTGTGACTTTGTGAGGTAGGTGTCTCCTTTATGTCGCCCACAAAAACAAGATTTCGGACTAGAAGGGATGTAGAGGCATAAAGTCTTTCCTTTCTTCCCCTCCAGTGTAAAAGAAGATTGCATTCAGGCAGTGATGTGCACATATTCAATGAAAGGACAGATATTCATTGTTGACAATGAGATGAGCAAAAACTATTTTGGCAAAAGATAACAATTTTCTTTTTTTTTTTTTTTTTTGCTGACCTTAAGTGAACACATGATCTTCCCAGGTAAACCGGTCTCTGGAGCTTTACAGCTACAAATACTGTAGCTTTACAACATCATAGGATCTTTCATAATCTACAATTTTTGCTGTAATAACTGAAACTTTGATTCTGATGCAGCTCAAATGCCTTCGTTTCCTCACAACTCAGAAGGAAGTTGTGGAAAAACAAGCTGTATTTGTGAAAATGATGGTTTAATTTATTGATTGATTCATTCATTCATTAATCCATTATTTGACATTACTGATGATGGATGGATTTATAGATTCAATTACATATTGTTAGTGTGTTTCCCAACACTTGGTGACGCTAGAGGAGAAGAGAATTTTCAGAGATCATTACTTCAGAGATCATTATTTAAGCTTTTAATGGCATCATATTTTTTAGCTTTATAACTGAGTCACTCACACACAGATCCATATGAGTTTTGCTAATTTCTGTATTTCAGATTTTACCACTTGTTAACATTTCTGTCAGGAAACTATGATAATCATCACATTTCTGCTCTGGATGTCATAAAGCAGTCACACTCACCTAAAAGCAGTCATTTTCCTCTGCTGACAGTAAATGTTGGAGGCTTCATTATTAGTTTTTAGTCCCAGTTTAACTTTGAGTGTGATTTGGAGGAGTGACTCTGAGAAATCTGATAAATACAAGCCCAGATCTGCATCGATGTAAAAGTCATTATGCTGCATCATGTTATATTATTACATTATATCTTAATTTACACTGTCAAAAGAAAAAACAGAAAAAAAGCTTTATAAAATCAAATTCCAAGCACAAATGAAGCAATTCCCAAACAATCAAGAAACAACTTGCAAAGAGATGTGATTTTTCATCGCTGGGAAGCGAGTAATCAAAAACAAATAATGAGCACATTATTTTGTTTGGGAGCAAACCCAATTTATGTCTCATCTGTGTGAAAACACAGCTATTATAAAATCGTAAAATAAACAAAATAATAAATGTGCTGTGCACTGGCAAAGCAGTAATCTTCTCTGACAGAGCATGTCTGAGTGTAGAAATGTGTGTTCCGGTGGAGCTGTTTCCATTAGTGGTGTTACTTCTTGGTCCCCTCTACAGTTGTTAGCTATCCGCTTTCTAGCTAACAGCTGATTTTATTCCTCAATCCCCAGGCTAATAACCCTTCTTGACTGTCTACCTTCATGTCATCACCACAGGGCATAACATTTGGTCTCTGTCTTTCCTCCCTCTCCTCCGTCTGTTCGCCTAGATCTTTCCATCTGTCCCCACCTGCCCTGGGAGTCTGACGCTTTGTGAACTGGACTTACAAAGCTGAAAGCAGTTGGAAGAAAGTGGCAGGAGGCCGGCTTGTCTGCTGACCTCTCTCTCTCTTTCAGTTTCTCCTGTTCTTCTTTCCTTCTATCACTCTTTTCCCACTCTATCCTCTGCACTGAACTCTTTTCTCGCTACGGCAAGAGGCTGTGTTGGTGTGTGTTGCTACAGTTTAGATGTTTAAATACCATCCACAAAGTCTGAAGTTTGTTTGAGTCATATGAGTTTGAAGGCTTATTAGATGCCAAAACACTGCACAGAGAGCAATATTGTGATTTTACTACTCTGGAAAGTTTCACATGGTATAAGTTTGTCTTCCATCGCTTTCAGATTACTTTGCAAAACTTTGCAGTTTGAGAGAAATCAACAATTTCTGATGAAGTCTTCTGAGAGCTCCTCTAGAAAGGCATGGTTCATATCAGCAGATGCTTCTTGTGAATAGTAAACTCAAAATGTTTGAGTGTTTTATGAATAAAAATAGCTCTTACTCACTCCTCTAATCTGGATTCATTGATTGGACTCCAGTTTTGATAGCTCCTGATTCTAATTAGCTGTATTTCTATGTCGGTAGCCGAGGAGTTCACATATTTTGTCCAACCTACACTGTGAATGTTTGAATAATGTGTTCAGTACAGACGAGAACAATACAGCGATGTTTATGTTATTAGTTAAAATGAATTGTGTTTGTTCATTATTGTAACTTAGATGAAGATCTGAACATATTTTAAGATACAGTTAAACATAAAGGAAGACAATTCCAAATGCTTCATCTACTTTTTCTTGTGACCGTTTGTCGGTGTTGTGTTTACTGTGTGTTCTGCTGCCCCCAAGTGACAAGAAAAAAAAAAACAATTAATGCAGGTTTAATGTAAAATCCATCCCCCCTCATCTTCTCCAAACCATAGCTGTTGGTCTGCTCAGCCACTTGACCCCCATCATCAACTACTCCCTAAGCCCAAGAGCCAATTAGCCAAATCTACCCATCGTCAGGTCAGCCACTCCTCCTCTGAAAAAAAATCAACATTTAATCGGTTTTCTCTCTAGCTTATATCTCCAGATCATATTATTCTTTTTCCTTTCTCTCCAAAGCAAGATCCCTTCAATCAGCTCTGTCAATATCACGACAGCCTCCACATCAGCTCTGGCTTCAAACTGCTCCACTGTGTTTTACTCCGTGCTGTCACTGTCTTTCTTGAGGGCCAGAAATCACTGCTGAGCCTACAGTGGAGGTGTCACGGGTCTAATTCAATAAAACATCAGCGAGGACCCCTGTGACATACCCACACTCACACACTCAGCCTTGTAACATTTACATTAGGTGACTGCTGAATGGCGCTGTCTGTTTAATGGTCCTCCAGACTGATGATGACATATTCTGATGTTCTCTATTGTCACTACTGCGGGTTAGTAAATGATTCTACTGACATATGAACTGGGCTTCTCTGTGAGTCCTCACTGAGGTTATAACACATTGTTACATGAAAATCTGTGGTAAATGTCTTGTCACGTGTTTCACTGGAGCCCATCCAGGCTAAACCCCCTGCTTACTTTTGTTAAATTGAATCCTTAAAGTGCGGCCATCGGACACGTCACCCTGTGCCTCCAGCTTTAGCCATCTTCAATCTAAAGTGCAGCTTCCCCCTGAAACACTCACCTGAGACCTTTGCAAGCCACCTTCCCTTCATCCTCCACAGATCATCTTATCTCACTGTCCTCTTGAAGTCTCTCCAGTGAAAGGCCTGTAGCTGCTCAATTCTAAGTTTAGACTAAGTTTGTGTTACAAGCAACAAAGTAATGTCAGCATGTCTCATGAATGCATAAAATCACTCTTGTGTCATAGTTTATTTAAAATCATGGTGGCTGTCCTGTGTTTTTATTCATTTTTCAGTAACATTTTATAAAGTACCTCTTTACCAAGAAGATGAAAGTTAAAAGTATAGTGTCAGTGAGGTAACCGCCGATCAAAAGGCAACAGGATGGAGCAACAAGAACTCCCATCACTCCCATCCCTGAGTCCCAAGACAAAAGTAAATAAGGTATGACTTAACACCTGTGCAGAAAAGGTGTAACTCTAACTAACTCTAATGCCTCAACTCATCTTACTGAGCCAGGCAGTGATAGATGAGGTCAAGTGAAAGTACCAATACAGCAATGTAAAAATACTCCGTTATAAGTAAAAGTCCTGCATGAAAAATCCTACTTGGGTAAAAGTACATAGGTACAGCAAAATAAGTGTTAAAGCAGCAGCAGGAGCAGCATGTTCCTGCTGCAGCTGGAGGCTAGTTTGAACATATACATATTCATATGCAGTTTTATATACAGGCACACCAGGTAAATCTGAGGGGTCATGAGATGATTAGTTCTGAAATCTGTTCACAAATCTATTTTCAGTTTTATGTTGTTTTTTGTCTTGTCTAATCTTTGATTTTTGGTGAGATATTGGATCTTTTTCACCTTTTATTGAAATGAAAGCATGTGAGAGGTTTAGAGGAGACATCTGAAATGTGACCCAGAGTACACACTGCCGCTGGTAAGACATCAGAAGATGAAAAGGTTGGAAACCACTGATTTCATCTTTAGCAATACGTAATATTTTGAAAGCTTGATATAAGATCAGTTGTGAAAACTCTTTTTCTTAAAAGTAACTAAAGCTGTCAGATAAATGTAATGGAGTAGAAAACACAATATTTCCCTCTGAAATGCAATGAAGTGGAAGTATAAAGCAGCATAAAATGGAATTACTCAAGTAAAGTACAAGTACCTCAAAAGTGTACTTAAGTACTGTACTTTTAACTTTCCACCTCAGGCTGTAGCATAACTCCCACACTACTTTCAAACTAAATTATGCTCGAACACATGCTGCAGATGTTCTAACACTCCTCGATACTTGGCTCCTCTTTCCCTGTACAGCCTACTTCACTTGGTCTCTACTTTGCGACATAATGGCTCCCCAATGATGGACTGACCTTTCCTCTTCAGTCAGAACAGTACTGTCAGTACCCCTCATCCATTGTAGGTTAAGAATTCTTTTCTTCAAGTATTTTACGTCAGTCTCACCGAGTCACCTCCTCTCACCTCTGCTCACTCTAATCCCTCTCAAGAAAAAAGAAAAAAACTTCCTGCTCTCCTTGTTGCTCTTATTTCTTTCCCCTTCTACTTTTCACTTATACAGCAGTTCAGTGTTCACAGAAAATTGTAAGGACACCATGACTTTGAGTTTTGCTCTTCTTTGCAGTTATGAATGTGTGTGTGTGTGTGTGTGTGTGTGTGTGTGTGTGTGTGTGTGTGTGTGTGTGTGTGTGTGTGTGTGTGT